>NW_010729092.1:1774692-1844411 GCF_000365185.1 Nelumbo nucifera | reverse complement strand
CCCCGCCGTTTCCCCGACCATCAACGTCACCACAGTCTATTTCCCCGACGGGCCGACGCAACTCCGCCTGGTATCAGCTCCATTTTTAATTTGTTTCTTCTCCCTTGCGAATAAAGCTACCTTGAATAGTGAGCCTGTTTAGTAGCGTCGCCGTTTGGTCCGTTTCTTTCGTACAAATGGTGCCAGCGAGACATATGCGTTGCCGTTTCTTCAGAGTTCAGACGAATTTGCTGTTTGGTTGAGGCGTTTTACGAAAAAACTCTGATGCATCGAAAATCAGGAAAGTGGTCGATATCGGAAACGTTAAATGTGACGTTTCCTGTATCGCCCCACCATTGCTTCCAACCATTTTCCGTCGCCGTCGCCCGGTAAGTTTCTTGTTTTTTCCCTCATTTCGTTTCTTCATGTATAATCACATATTTGATCAAAACCTTCGAGGCTTCGAACCTGGCAGGTATCACTGGATCTTTAAGACTTTCAGCGCCGCTCAT
This sequence comes from Nelumbo nucifera, assembly GCF_000365185.1. The sequence continues at coordinate 1,843,920 of NW_010729092.1, read as the reverse complement.
ACTCAGGTGACGGTTCCGTCGCCTGCAGGTATAACCGGCATTATTTTTTACCTTATTTGAATTTACGGAAGATCCCTAATAAGGCTGTGTTTGGTTGCAGTACAAATGCATGGGAGTGCAAATGTAAAAAATGTAAATTCTTGTTTAATTTTGTCTTAGATTTTACTTTTTACTATTTCATATCTTAATTTACTTCATTTTTATTGCAATCCAACACATCCTAAACTTTTCATTATTTTTTAGTCAAATCTAAGAGCCAATTGCAGGGATCTCCTGTGCTTCAGCCGCCACTCGTTGTTTGTTCACGGTTATTTATTTATTTTTTTTACAGTATTCATTCTCTGCTTCTTCCTGTGTTTTTGGCCTGTCTGAAACCCAAAATGCATGTACCACTTTATGAACCCTTGAAATTGTTATCTGCTCCAACCAGCTCTTGAAATTTAGCAGCTTAATTTCAAACATATTGCAAATTGTTACATACTAGTCAGGACCCGTGCGACACACAGGCTTTATTTGACATTTCCAATTAAATGGTGTCCATTTAAGTTCAATTCAATTATTATTTTTTGGGGTTATGTCTAGTTTATCCAATTACAATCTAAGTTGCACTTTAGTGAGAGTGGCCAATTTCCTATTCTCTGGATAAATATGTATTAGTTTTTGTATCTTAATGCTAGTTTTTATTAATCTTTTGGAAAAGATTTTTGATTAATTTTTATTGGTTTATTATTATTTTGTATTATTTTTAGGTAAAATTATAAAAAAAAAATCCTCTTATAACAATTCTATAAACCACCTTTATGTTTTGACCCTAACAAAGGCCTCCTCTATGGTTTTGAGAAAAAAGTGCAAATATCTAATTTCCCTTGGCTCTTCGGTAATAAAGACATTAAAGTTATGAAAATACCCTTATCATTGTTAATGCATTATCATAGATAATTTAAAGTTTCAACTTACCCTCCACTAATCTATTTTTCTAGACAACTTTCAAAGAATAATTCTCTTTACTCTTCTTGGACAAATGTAAAACGGATAAGGTGAAGTAAAATTAATGCATTAAATCAATATTTTTTTATTTGGAATGCTGACTAAAGGAAGGTATTTGCACCTTTTTTCAAAACAATGGGGGAGGTTTTTATTAAGGTCAAAACATTGGGGAGTTTCATAGGATTGTTAAAAAACCCAAGAAGGTTTTATAGGTTTCCTTATTTTTAAATGAAATTTAAATTAATTTTAAAATAATTAAACTATGTTTAAAACTAATACTTTTTATTAATTTTTGAAATTAGTAAAAATATGAATTTATTTAAGTAGATTAAGTTTTATTAGATTTAAATTCCTTATGAAATTTAATATTTTAATTAACTATATAAATTTTTTATTTTTTAGTGGAACTTAAGTTGGTTTGAAATTAATAAAATTTAATTATAAAACTAATAATTGTTAGATAAATTTTGAATTAGTTGTATATTAATTTTAAATTATTCGTTTTTAATTTATCTTATTCCTTTTATTAATTAAATTATTTTTGTTATATTAATAAATATATTTATATCAATAACAATAATTAATAATTATTTTTAGTTTATTTAAGTAACTTACTAAATTACTTGTATTATGGTTAATTGATTTTATTATTTTAAAATGGAATATAAATTGATTTTAATTTTAAACGGAAGTAGATTATTTAGCTCAATAATATATCCTTCAATATCTCAATTTCAAAATAATTAATCTTTACTGATAATTACAGTTAAATGTATATATATATATAATAGATAGATATTGAAGGAGATAGTTAATGGCATAATTAATGAGGAGAGATTATTAAAAGAGTTAATGGAAATAGGGGAGAGAGAGAGAGAGAGAGCTAATGGTGTTTTAATGAGGAGTGTTTAAACTCTTAAAGGTGATTGGTCACTTGAGTTATTTTGTTTAATTTTAAAATTAGAAAATTCAAAAAAAAAAACAGAAAGAAAGATAGGTGTCTTTGAAAAAAAACAAAAAAGAGATAAGTGCCTTTGAGAATAAACCATAGAACAGGAAAGTGCCAGCTTGGCACATTGCGTTTTAATATAGAGATATAGATTCAGCAACTTCTTAAAAAAAACTGTCATCCTATCACTATATCTGTTTGTAGGAAAAATAGACTGATGTCAATTAATGGTCATTAAGGAAGAACATTTGCCATCTGAGATCTGACATGGCAGACATTCTTACCTTTTTCGATACCAGTACTAATTTAAGAAGAGATAAAAAGAGCACAACAGATATAATGAGAATGGAGAAAACAACCTCAGATGAGGCAAGACAAGACTAAAGGAGCATTAGACTAGGACAAACAGAATCTCCTTGCAACATAAACTTTTTTTGATTGGTAGCTTGTAATGTTTTATTAAGTTGTGAAAAAAGAATAGTAAAGTACAAAGAAGAGATTGTTCCAAGCATCTAAAATTTAGGCTAGACCATCTACTTGCCCCAGTATCCAAATAGCCAGGCTTCTCACTTCCACCATTGAATTTTTGCACTTACATCATTTAATTTCCTATAGCCAGGCTTCCCTGTAACTCAGTTGTTACCCCAATATTAATCCTTGGAGTACTGCTGGTAATTCAGCTTTGATTGAGTCACCTTGGCTGATAGGTCCTGAGTATAAATAGCCAAAAATTTCGCATTGATGGTTCCTAAACATACCACCAATACCTAAGCTGCAGGAATTTCTCATGATTCACCTATCAAAATTTTCTACCCATTGCTCATCCATACACTGTGCAGTCAGTATCTCAAGTTTTCTTGGAAAATGTACTAAAATTACATGGAATAATAAAAGTTACAAGGTGCTCTTCATACCATTCACAACCAGAGGGTCAAATAGAAGTTTTGAACCATTTATTGGAAGATGACTTATTTTCTAGCACTTATCCTAGGACATGTTAGAAGTTAGAAGACTACCTAAAGCCTTAAACATGTTCTCAAATTAGTGTTGACTGCTGACTCCATGAAAAAATAGTGTTGGCTACATTAAGGCCTTGGCTTGCAGACTCACAGTTTCAGCCCCAAGGCAGAGATATTTGGAACCCCAAATGGAACAAAGATACAAAACTCCTATCTGAAGAGAAGAGTAAACTGAATTTTATAATCAGGAGATCCTAGAAATAAACACTTACCAAAATAATTCTAGGTAACTTAGGTTCTTCATCATATAGATGTTCTCTGTTGCTTTATTCACCACTCACTTCATGATGACAGTTATATGGGATGATTGACTTGTAGTTTTGCACCAAAGGAAAAGAAACCATCCGAACTCTTAGCATGAAATGGATCACACTCAAAATGGTAGAAGCAGGGATTCCTTAGAATAAGAGGCAAGAGAAACTCTGGTGCAAATGAAGCATGGATCACACTCAAAACATCCAGGTTCTTCAATGATAATTGATTGTACTAATAAGACAAAGTATGACCCAGCTGTCCCACTATACTTATTAACTGCACCCTCTTCCTACTTCAAGTCATGCATCACCATGTTTAATGATATTTGGTTCATTTTGGAAATTATCCAACCCCATGCCCATTAACGGGCCATGTATGGATGATATACAACATTTCTTTCTTGGGATATTTTTCAACAGTATTTCTGAACATTTCTTGTGTCTAATATGCCATCTGCTACTAGCATGATACCATACCCAAAACTATTCTTAGTCTTTGATCAGTTCGGTACTCATTGATAATTACTAGTGATTTAATAATTCCATTAGACATATTAAAATGAGTCACTAACTCAAAACTCCATTACTGACCCACATAGATTAATGTTTCTAGATAAATGGTTATTTGGTTGGTAATCTTCCCCTTAATCATCAAATAACCGATTACAACAAGTAAAACCAGGTTATGGTCAGCAAAGATAATGGGCCATCTATCTGTTCGTTTGGTTCTTGATTGTTTCTCTTAATCAGAGCACTACTGCCATAAATTGATTTCTGTCTGTTTATATTGAAGGAATTGCCATTTGTTGCTCACTGATTCATGACAGTAGCATGTTTATAGGCTTTTGATTCTTACCAAGTATGGTTTTCTATGTGCTATCTAGCAACAACTGTCTCTATATCGAGTTAAATTACAGAACATCTGTAAAGGCAACTTTGGAATAAATTAGATTATAACCCCTTCAATCCTTTTAATGAGATCACCCCATTAAATTGTTTGATTTATAACTTTGTCTTGTTTTATCTGGATCATGGGAATGTGAGAATAAAGACCCTACAGCACTATCTAGTTTAAATTTATCTAGGTTTTTCAAAAAGAACAAGTAGGTGGTCTACCACATCTCTCATAATCAACATCCAATTTGGATTCTCTTTCCATCATAATTTGTTTTGACCTTGCTCAATGCAATCCAGTTTCAAATGATTTAATCTCTAACTTCATTGACATTGTAATTGCTTATTTCAGCTCACACTACCAAGACTGAAGAAATCTATAACAAAGGTTGGTTGAAAGAATGAATAAAGATATTATACATAATGATATTTAACCATACTAATGCATCACCATTTTTGTTTCTGAAACATGACAAAGATGCACTACCATCTTCGCTTGAATAACAGTTGACCAATGGAGCAGATAAAGAAACCATCATACTTTGGGGGATATGACATTAGTTCCCATACTGAATTTATTTGTTTAGTTATTTTTCAACATTTAGCTCCTTATGCTTTTATATGATGTATTGGATGATGTCTAAAGTTGGTTAAGAGTAGGGGTTCTATTTTCAACATTTGACTTGTTTGTAGATGCCCTCTTAACAAACCAGTTTTTTTTTTTTTTTTTTATTGGTATCATTTGAACAGGTGAGATTAAATCAATTTTTCTAGGAGACAGCTATAATGTTTTTGATTTATTTGGACAGCCTAGATTGGTTGAGATCTTGATATTAGTATGACTTTGTATTTGTGCTTTTATTATCTCTTTAATGTGGACCCCTTGCATATGGATATATAGATTGAATCCTTAGAAAACCCAACTAAAATATTCTAACTAAGCTTAGTGGAATTTACTTAGCAGGATGACATTGGAGATAGAAAGTGAGGAAGTTTGCAAGTTAACAGCTGATAGTGTACAATGGACTGAGGATGAAGAGGAGACGTTCTTTAGCTTAATGGTGGAACAGGTTTGGGCAAACAACAGGTCCACATCCTCCTTCAATATTGAAGGGTGGAAATACATCTGAGAGAAATTTAACCAAACACATAACAAGAATTACATACATGCCAAGTTCAAGAACAAATATAATGCACTGAGGCAGCGTAGAGAGGAGTATTTGATGCTCCTTAACCACACTGGGGTGACAATGGATCCCTTGACGAAAAATCCCACTACCAATGAGGATGTTTGGCAGAATCTATGAAAAGTAATTTTGCCATTAGGTCATGCCTTTTCTTTAGTTTAGAACGATATAAGCACTAATTACTATATGCTATGTGCAGACTTATCAATGGGCACGTAAATTTAGGACGAAGGTTTTCCATCACTGGAACAATTTGGAATACATTTTTGGAGGAGCACAGGCAAGCAAGGATAGGGGATTCTCACTTGAAATGGGTCTTGGTAAGCCCAACCAGCAAACAAATAACCCACCACCAGTTATTTCCTAAACAATCAAGGCACACCAATCATTGGGAAATCTGTTGCTAGTGTCAACATTGTTGACCTCAACAATGATTCGCCAATAGGGGTCCCGAAACGTAAGAAGAGAGTTGGCAATCCCCCCACCAGCTTGAAGAAAAGGAAGAAGCAATGTCTTCCTCTAGGTCTTGATATTATGATTAGTTCATGGGTTGAAGTCTATAAGCGTGAAATTGATTTCTTAGAAAGAAAAAGTGAACGGGAGGAGAAAGAGATTGCTATCGAGAGGGAAAGAAAAATCGAGATGGAGAGGGCAAAGATTCAAGAAAAGAAAGATACATGGAAAGGGATAGGGAGAAGACCATGCATGCAGAGGTTGACAAGGCACGGCAGAAAGAGCATTTGGAAACATGTCTTGGAATCCTTAATTCCATATTCTCGGTTGAAAGCTTCTCTACTTCCTGTTACTTCATGGCTACCCAGTTGTTTCAAGAGGAAGGACGGAGGACTTTGTAATTCCTTCGCTATTACACTGGTATAGTCCACAAATAGGAAGACAATGTTGTATGACTTTGTTATGTGCCTTAGGAGAACTCACCCCTAAAAGCTAGCTGTTAGAGGGAGGGAACCCAAGCACATACATATCCCACAACAGCATCCCATACTACCGATGTGGGATACCTCACATTAGTATCCCATACTACTAATATGGGACAAATGGATCGTAACATTCCACCACTCTCCGCAGTCCCGGCGCCCAGGTGGGCTGGCTTTGCACTAGTCCACCTAGTCCCGGCTGAACACTGCAATACCGACGTCACCACCTGCACCACACGATTGCAACTAGGAGGCATAGTGTAGGCTCTGATACCATTTGTTATGTGCCTTAAGAGAACTCACCCCTAAAAACTAGCTGTTAGAGGGAGGGAACCCACACACACATATCCCACAACAGCATCCCATACTACCGATGTGGGATACCTCACATTAGCATCCCATACTACTCTTATGGGACAAATGGATCGTAACATACTTCTTCTTTGAGTGGGCATACATATGTTTGGAATGAAGTCCTTGATGACCTAGAACACCCAAATAAATGCAGCCCTGCTTAGGGAGAGGAGAGTGTTGAAGAACACTCAAAATACCACTGTTGGGGAATATTTATACCAATTTGCTCCTATGGTAAAAGAGACATGATGCTACACATGGCAAGAACAGAAACTAATTAAGGGCAGTAGTTTTACCGTTGCCCACCAAGTTAGAGGTGACCACAGGGATTCATTCATATGGGTCAATCAGTATGTTGGAATCCATCCTAGAACACTTAGGACTCGTGTCACCCAACCTAGTTCATCTACTATGCAACCACAACATAACAATAGATATCTTGTCCTTCATTGCTTGTTGTGGTTGTAAGGTGTGATTGATAATTGTTCTACTAGTTTTGAAGCTCATTAAATAAAATGAATGCACTGTTAGCATAATTTGTGGATTTATGGACCATTCTTAGCTCATCTTGATTGTTTATTTTCCTAGATAATATTCAGCTACTGCTTATTTTGAAACCTAATGTTACTATGAAGTTGTTTGTCTTATTTCTAAAGGTAACCTCAGATATGCATTGACTATTTTCGTACATTTCAATGAGTCATGTTTTTCTTTTTAAGTGAGTCGTGTTCTTGAAAGCTGATGCATCAGTAACAATTTGAATGCCTGAATGCCTTGTGCCAAGTAACCACCTAAGTATGATTTTCATATTGTTGTGATGGCTGTGATGGTTAATGAGTCGTGTTCTTTTCCAAGTAACACTTTGACAGAGATCAAGTCCAGTATGTAAAAACACTTGATTCCCAATCCTGTATGGGATCTCCTCAGTTAATTTGTTTCCATTGAGTTTCAAGAATATTAGTTCTTGACAATCCCCAAGATCCCCTGGTATTGGATCACTTTAACTGTTGTGATAAATCCAGAATTTTCAGATACAACATCCTTCCAACCTCTACTGGTATCTAGCCTGAAAGCAGATTGTTGCTCACGTTTATCATGACAAGTGAAGTTGAATGGACAAGATACACAGGAATTTCTCTTGTTATTTGATTTGCGGATCAAGTTCTTGCATGTATTTTAACCACACACAATCTCAAGTTTCCAATCTACTGAGGTATGGAACCTGATAACTGGTTACTGAATAGGTAGAAGTACCCAAGCTTTAAGCTTATGTAGATACCCAATTTCAGGATGGATTATTCCAGTCAAGTTGTTGGTATCAAGTAGCAAGGAATGAGTTTTGTCCAATTAGAAGAATTTGGCTTAGGGGTGCCACTGAAAGGGCAAGGGCCCTGCAAGGTTATTTTCTGACAGCTCAAGGGAAGTAAAGTTGATGCAAAAGCTAACTGGGATACTGGAATTCAAGCCTGCTTTCTGTAGATTTAGTTCCTGAATCATGGTAAGGATTCCTATAGAAGATGGTATAGGCCCATAAAAATGATATTCCTGCAGTTCAAGATTTCTGAGGTTGGACAAAAGGCTAATATCTGTTGGAATTGTACCATTCAGTTTAGCTAGCTTCTTGATTTCCATGGGAATTGATCCTTCAAAATGACTTTTGGTGAGGTTGAACAGGTATCAAACCTGTAATTTGATTGTTTGACAAGTCCAGAAAAATGAGCTATGAACATTCAAAATTGAATGGGGGAACATCTGGTTTCAGATTGAGTGCAAATTGCGGTTTACTTGCCACTTCAAATACCCACCTTTATCTTGCTTTGTTTGAGAAATGCTAAGGTGAACCGTCAGAGGTAGAGTTGGGGAAGAAGAGTTGCATGTTTTCATAACCAAGGACCCAAGTTCAAGTTTCAAAGTATCAATATGATAGGCCCTGTATTAAGTGTATCATATTGTATCGTTGGGTGTTCAATACATCTATTTAAAGGTATTTTCAGTAAACCAATTATTTTATTAATTAAAGAATTAAAAATATGTATAAAAATGAAATAAAAAAAGCTAAAAAATATAGGGTTAAAAGTATCAATACACCTCAACCGATACTTTAAATCTTGCCCAAACACTATGGCGATGATGATACAGGAACCCTCTTTATAACATTAGACTTGTGCTCCAACTCCAGTAGCTCATCCTTTTAGCACCATTGGCAGATTATAGTGCCCAAGCGAGAATATGATCACATTGATTTTAAACTATAACAGATATTTTGCATCGCTGGTCAAAAAAGCAAAACACTAAACCCTTGTTTCTGCCGGTCCACTTGTATCTTGACCTTCTTGAATCCTGGGTAGCATCATTTCAATGGTAGACGATCTTTTAAGTATTAACCACCCCTTTAGAGTTGGTTAGGATTGGCTTCTCCACTTGTGCAAGGAGCATGCTCAGACATCTAATCTGAAAATAACTCCATAAATTGAGCAATATGGCATCCCCCCTTATTTTTGTTCTGAAAACTTTGTTCCCGAGTAAAAGGAAAGATAATTGCTTCAATGATCCATGGCTGTCGCTTCCCCCAATCACTACTGTGCTCAACCTTTCTTTTATGCACGTAGACACTGCAGCAGAGTTATGGGAACACCAGGAAGCTATGCTTGATGAAAATTCGCACAGCGTATATCTAACCGATAATATATATATATAATATATATATTATATATTATATTATGCAACATAATAAAGTTCTAAATAAATTTCAAAATAAATAAATATGCTCATATGCAAGTAGGAATAACTAAGGTGGGATAAATTCGAGGATCTTTGTTCCTTATGGGGATAGGGATGGGAATCCTTGTTTCCCAGCTGGGTATCCAACCTTGTATTTTGTATGTGTTTGTATTGTATATATTTGAATTTATACTCTTTCAAAATCGAGTTTGTATTGATATTCTTTCCAAATCTATGATGCTTGAATGTATCTCCGTGAAAGAAAAATTGCTTCCTTTCTTACTGTAAAAACCATTAATGATGTGAAAAACAAAAATGAAGCTTTATGCCGAGGTTGATTTAACAAGATAATGTAAAGGGGTGTGTGCATTTTCCATTGCTCAATTGGTTTTGGACCCTACTATTTTGAAGAAGAAGAAGAAGAAGAAGAAGAAGAAGAAGAAGAAGAAGAAGAAGAAGAAGAGGATAAGAACAAACACTAAAACAATGTATTATTATTTATCTGCAATGGAGAAGAGAAACAAAGTATATAAGTAAAGCCCACAATATATGAAACGGTAGGTTTCCGATAACTAAAAGAAAGGAAAGGAAACAAAAATCAATAAAATCACTTAATCCTAGCCAGAAGCCGATATCTGTATCAAAACAAATAATGGGGCCTAAAACGAATAATTAATCTCCGCCATATGTATACGACGAGTATTGCCATCATCTACTGCTTCAAGAGAGCGAGAAGCGACACCAGGAGAGATGAACAGAGGATGGTGCCGGAAATGGACAGACCAAAAGACGATCCAGTCTCCATGGAAGGTGCCGGCGATGGCGCCAACTCCATATCCTGGGCCGAAACGGCAGCCACTGCATAGAGGACTGCGACAAGGAAGACGAGCACAGCGGCCTTCATGATTCTTGCTGCAGATAACCGTTTCTGAGTAGTAGGAGTAAAGAGAAGAGAACTCGAGTTGGTGAGAAGGACGATTTGATTGTTTGGAGGGGATGGGGGGAGGGGGTATATATAGATGGAACCATGGAAGAAAGACAGAGAGAGAGAGACGAAGCGCGTAGGGTGGACCCCACGATCAATGTGAACGAACGGAGCAGTCATAATTTGGTTAGTATACGAAAGTGGAACGAAACGGAGGAAGCCCCAGAGACCGTTCAAACTTCAAACTCCAAAACTCTGATTGATTGATCGTTCGGTTCTGGGACGACTCTCTGAAATAGAGTTGGATCGGAAACCGCGTAAAGTTCTTAGGTAGTAGTGACACGTGAATGGCGGTTGGTTGGCCTAATTACTGAATATTGCGTCGTTACAGAATACAAGGAACGTCAAATGGAAATCCATGCGTGACTCAGGAACTCTGGAGGAAACTGGAAGGGTCCATCAGGGAAACCGTTTCGGGGCTTGATGATTGCTTTCGACCTTTTCTGAAATTCTTCTTCAGTTCTTCCCAATTCCCATTCTACATGTGAGTGTGACTTTGCCAAATCAGACTGAATAAGACCCGGCCAACTTTAACTTTTTCTTTGGTGGTCGGCTCACCGCTCATCAGCCATGACTCGTGCATGAATTGGTCCCAATTCAGTAATTCATTAGAAATGGAATGCGTAGCGGGCGCGACCAAATTAATTGAAAAGGGTTCATGCGTTCCTTCCGCCATCAATGGTATGTATCACAGTCCCTTCACGCAAGGCCAAACAAAGGAGATCCCTTTCTCCTTTTCCACATTAAATACAAGACTTTAATAAAAAAGAAGAATAAGAAGGAAAAGCAACTGATGTTACCCACACAAAATTTGTAGTTTCAAAGAATTGATTTTCAAAACCAGTTTCCAAAACTTGAAAGAATAGTGCTTGCGAAAAGATCCGATTTAAATCCAAATTCGATCTGATAAGAGCTGGATTCAGATATTTCCTTTGATCTTGACAAATTGGGTTGAATCGAAAAAGTTGATCCATTAAGTTAATGGGTTGCATTCGAATCGAATTTTGGATTAATTGAATTGAATCATATATATACTTAACGGTGTGCGATCTGGTTGTTTCTAGCTGGTTGGCAGTTTGGACACTCGTTGCTTAGTTGGTTGATTGAACTGTAAAGAAGGAAAGCTCAGAGAACTCGAGGTGATTAACTCGGCATGGTCACTCTGATACTTAAATTAGTACTCAATGAATACGAGCTGAAAGTTTGTGAGTAAGATAGCTAGAATGCACAATCACGCGTACCTAGGCTTCAGGGGTTGATGCCCTTATATAGATGGTTTGTCGTGGGTCTCACGAAATACCTTCGAAATACCTGGCCCACGTTGATAGGAGTCCGTTCCGTCGTGGGAGGTGGATAACGTACTAGTTGATAAGGCTTATTATGTCCGTCTGATCCGGGCAGAATGAGGATAAGGCCTACGGTCGTGCGGTGTGATCCGAAGGGCTTAGAGACAGCTGGTAGGCTTTTAGAAATATGTTACGTGTCACCTCGACAAATTTGGTCGTTCCGAGCTGCTCGGGCCTCGGTCCTAGCCAAGGTGGCTCGACCTATCAAGGTGGTCGAGGATGCTGAGTCACGTATCTAATCACCGAGTTGCATCCACGTATCCACTGCTTACTAGATCGGACCAAATCACCCCTCATCAATACCCTTTATTGAATTCAATGCATTCGACTTGCAGAGTTGCAGCCCTCCCTTAAAATTATAAAATTTGTCAGAAATGATTAAATTCTGTGAAAGCATGCCAAATGTATAGCTGCAACCTAACTTTGATGCTCTGATGGAACATGAGCATCCATGATTGTAAGCATGCCGCTCAAGATCATGATCATCACACCCCTTTGGCCTTTACTCGTTCTCAACAACCGAAAGCAAAGGGCTTAAAAAAATGAAAGCAAGAAAGAAAGCAAACACAAAAAGGGTCGCAACTGGGAGGAAAGCGAGCAATAACCTTTAATTTGCTCAAAGGTAAAGGTTAGTTGTTGGCAGCAAACATCCCCCGCTGATACAACCTCAATTTTCTTGTTTTTATTAACCAGATTCATTAAAAGAAGACACAAACTGCACGTATAGCGAGCAAACTGTGAACTATAAAGCATAAATATCGTGTCAACATCGGTTAGAAAAGATAGGCCCATTGCATCAAACTCTTCTTTGGTTGTTATTGTTGTTTGCTAGGTTAAAGTAGAAACCAATTGAGTTGTATTAATGTTAAGAGTTCAACTACATTGCATTCATTGATATTGGCTGCACGCTAAATGTAGATATCTACTGATCACGTTCAAGTTTGCTTACATTTCATTGGTTTATTTTTCATAAAAATGCACTTTTACATTTTAACAAGATGTACCTATCATCACATTCAACTAATCATGTCTATGATTTTGCTTAATGTTTAATATGTTACTCAAAAGTTCTGCTGAGAAAATACAAGCAAATAAATTGGAAGAATGTATTTCACAGTATTGACTAAGGGTTCGGCTATGATTCTGAAAAAAAAAAAAAACCTGTAATCAATGAAGTAGTATCATAAAAGTGACAACCACTCAAATGAATGAGAGAATCCATCAAAATTCATGGGGTGCTTTTGATTAGTCAGGCTCTCAAAGTGAGTTGTGTTAATGAAGCAGCAGATAATATAGCAAACTTTGCCATTTCATGTATCCAGGATCATGACTTAGCCCTCCTTGACCGTATTATTCTAAGATGGGTGTGTGGTCTTGATGATTGAAATCGATTTCTGTTTAGGGCTTTGAAATATTAAGTGGATTATTATGTATTTAAGTGAATTGGATTTTCGTTTCATGGTCGTAGATAAACATAAGGTGTTATAATGGTGCAAGGAAGGGAATTAAGGACTAGTCCTCCTGTTTAGTTCATATTAGGGGTGCAAATTGGGTGGGTTGGGCCGAGTTTATGGTCAATCTGGGCCCAGTCCTAAAATTTGGGCTTAAGGCTTGAGTTTGGACCGAGCCTGAGGTCAAGCCCAATTTTCCCAACCCGAGCCCAACCCACAGTACTGTAATTTTATGCAAATATGTATACATATATTTATGTATATATGCATGCAAAATATGTATGTAAATAGGTATGCAAGTTTAACACATATGTATAGTTGGGTCGGGCTTGGGCCGGGTTTGAGCTACCTAAAGGCTAGGCCCAGGCCTGACCTGAACAATAAAAAAACCCGATTTCTTGGACCCGAGTCCAGCCTGAAGACCGAAAATCCAAATCTAGTCCATGTAAAATTTCGGACTGGACTGGTTTGGGCTTGGGTTGGGCCCGCCCAAGTTGCACCCCTAATTCATATTGGAATCTATATCAAATTTCATAAGATATCATGCCTCCCAAAGAGTATTGGCAATAGTTTAGGGGGTTTTGAATCATTTGTCTTTTTTGATTGGCGGAGGCCTAGGAATAGCAACAAGGAGGGTTCAGAATGGGTTCCCAAGCCCAACTTTTAAATTAATCTCTGTCCTAGACCCCATCCTTGTTGGGAAAAAAAATTAGCCTCATCCCAAGTCCCCAATGGAGACAGGTTCCCCATTGGAGACCTAAATCCCCGATTTAATTAAATATTTGTTCTTGAAAAAACATTTATGTAAAATAAAATAAAATCATAATATAAATAATATTTTAATATATACAATATAAATACTATTATATGTTTAATATATATATAATCCATTTCCATCCCAATTGGATATCCCTATTAGTCCATCTCCGTCCTTGTCCTTATCCCCATGAAGATAATCTCCATCCTCATCCCCGAAAATTGTCATCCCTATCCAAGGCTCGATAAGCCATTTGATTCCATCAAATGTAAAAATGCCATTGGAGCAAGAATAAAAATTATAATCCCATTCCACCCAATTTGGATTTCCATTCCAAATCCCTATTCCCGCAAATCAAATGGACTCTGATATTTAACGTTGGTAGGTACAATTTAGGTTGGATCCATCCACACTATATCCATATATAATCCGGCTCAGCCAGTCTGAAAGTTTGCTGGACGGTTGGACCAGCTCAACAATAGGCCTACTATTTGCGTTAGGCTTGCACAGACTCTCATCGGATCCAGGACCAGGAGTTTCTCCTAATTCCTACTGTCTTCTTCGTTCGTGATCACAAGCGGATCAATCGGGAAAGAACGATACCAATCCAATGGCTAACGTCATCACGTTTTCCACACCTAAACGTCCCAAAGGAGAAAGAATCTATGAGTCCGAATCCCCTGTCCATGTCCACGTTAATATACATAACATCACAACCACACATAAAAAATATCTCATCTTCCTATCCTATATAGTATTATTATACAGGAGGGGGGAGATGTTCAATTTAGGGGTAGTATGTTGGAGAGCAAATCTATATTCGGTACGACCACCGACAGATCTTCTGGAAGTCTTCTTCGTTACCTCAAAGTTAAGGAAATCTCGGGCTTTGTCGTTGTATAGCCAGCTGTCAACGTTTGATGTGGGGCCCACTCTTCTCTCCTTTACTGCCTATAAATTAAGCCCACACGGCAAACGGCAAACGGCAAACGGCAAACGGCAAACGGCAAACCCTAGGCCTCGGTAGCGGTTCAACAGTAAATACCACTGACTCTTACACGGTGACTCCTCTCCGTTTTCACGCAATGGCGCAAGTTAGCATGTGTAGGGCAGCCGTGGTAGCCTTCTTCGTGGTAGCGATAATCTCTGCAGTGTCTGCGCAAGAGAGCGACAGAGAGATGGCTCCGGCACCGGCACCGGCGCCTTCGATGGTCACAGGGTCGGCCTTTGCGGTGCCCATCTCCGGCGTAGTCCCCTGCTCGTCTCTCTTCTTTTCTCTTCTGATGCTCTTGAAGCAGCGTTAGATTGATGGGTCGGAGGGTTATCTTTGTCTACTTCTTTCTAAATTCTTTTCTATTTTTTTTGGGTAGTGCAGAGATTGCATAAATGATGCCTGAGATTCTTTATTGTTTGTTGCTCTCCTTTCTCATTTTTACTGTATATTATTAGACGATTATAGATGAAAATTTTCCGAGTCCTTTCTATTAGTTTGTTTGCTGTTGGGTTGTTATTTATTTTAATCCTGGTTGAATATAAGCTTTTTTTTTGTAAGATAGCTGAACTTGAATGTATGCTAGGGGTCGTGAGATCAGGCCCCATGCCCCATGCCCCATGCCCCAAGGTTGAGCTTTTACCGCATTGGGCTGGACTAGGGTTAACCTCAAGGAAATGGTGAAATCAATTCAAAGCATCAATCCGACGATGGATCAATGATGCTGCAAATGGACCAGATTTTAATCGAGCGAATTTAAATCTGATTTCGTTTTGTTATATATTCGGGTACATTTGACCGGATCCGATCAATTTAAAAGGGAAAAACTATGTTACCGGATATACATGTTTTCATCAATCAAAGCCGAATTTTGATGAATATCACTGATTGGCAAATGGATGGATTGGATGTGGGTTGAGTATCTATCCACCCATATTAATCTTTTAACCCATTTGCCACCCATTTCACAACAATTTATAGGGTATATCGGTCTGTATTGGTGTTATTTTTTTTTGAATCGGGTTCAGAGAGGCCGGTCTACCCTCTGAATCGCTCATTGACTTAAAACACTTTTTGTTAGGGCGTATCAAAAAGGTTCCAAAACACGATACGTATTGGCCAATATAGACTGATATGTAACGATATTTTGAACCTTGGATCCTAACTTTAATCCACCCTTTAATTCAATTATTCAAATTAGACTCTTTTTTTTACCTGTTATATATATAAAAGCATATGGCTATATATTTAAACTACAAAAATCAAAAAACATAAAAATCAAATTTTTGAATAAAAATAAATGCATAAAAAATAGAATAAGTAGTAAAAAATATATATTCCTGCAAAACATCAGAAAGTGTAGAAAAAACTTAAAAAAATAAAAAATATATACAAAAGAAATTGTAAAAAAATATTAAAATTTAAAGATGCAGAAAAAATAAAAATTTTATATTTTATTTCAACTAAAAACAATAATCATAGGAAAAAAAATGCAAAAAAATGATAACAAAAATTTACAGAAATTATATACCTCCTGTGAAAATAGAAAATTTACAAAGAAAAACATAAAATGATAATTTTTTCAAAAATTATATGTTTCAGCCAATAAAAGAAAAATTGTAAAAAATAAAAATAAAAATAATTGTATAAAATATACAAAAAAGAAGATAAAAAATCTCAAAAAATTTGGCTACGGTGGTGCTTCCTGGATCAAATGGTCTTGTTTCACTCGTCGGCATCATCTACTCCTGATTACTCTCACCCCTATTTCTCCTCCGTTCAATCACCAATATCTCTGCTATGTTCAATTGTAGGCATCATCTCCTCTCCAATCGCTAATCGTTGATTCAAATATTGGGGAGAAGTCTGTAATAACTCTGCAACCTTCATTTGCCATTTGCAGCAGTGATTTGAGAACGGTGGCAATAGAAATCATAGCAGTGATTTGAGAACCCTAAACAGCAGCAGTGAGGACGATGACAACGAGAATTGTAGCAGCGACTTGAGAGAGGTCAGCAACCCCAAATAGTGGAGAAAAAAAAAAAACCTCCAATTGAAAAAGGAGAAGAAATATGAAAGAAGAAAAAATTTCGAATGAAAAAGAAATGGAGGGTTAATGGGTGTAATCCCTCAATCCAACCCACCACCACCTGATCTAATGGATTGAATAACTCATTTCGACCCACCATTACAATATTTAAAAGTAGGTGGATCAAGTGGGTTGTGGGATGTGTTGCCAGCTCTGGTTTTTTGTCACATCATTAGTGCTCCCACCCTATGTAGGAGGAAAATAAGGAATAGAATAAAAAGGTTGTTAGTTGAAATCTTAGGCATAAGTAGTTATTAACTGAGTCGGTTAGAGTCCTTGTTCATGCGGTCAATGTAGGTAATTACTGATTTCATTGAGTGGGGAATCTACTTAATAACGTGGGGTCATTTGAGTTTGTTATTTCTCTTTTTAACCTGTTAATTGAGATTTTTCAAATATAGTCAAAACGCGATTTAAAAATGTGATTTATTTATTATGCTTTAAAAAAGATGTCCTCATCCTTAAAAAAAACATGCTAAAATTGATTTATTGTTCAGTTCAAACTAAGCAAACAAATGTTAAAAATCATTTTCAATTCATTTTTTTTACGATTTCATTTATTGTATTTATTCCCCTCATCGAGTCTGGATCTCCTCTTCTCCACACAGACTCTATCTATTTCTAAACATAGAGAACATCTCATCCTCCTATAGGGGAGAGGGGAGATGTATGTGTGTTGTGAGTAGACGTGAACAGAATTCTCGTGGGGAGGTGATCCGGAGTCCTCATCGAGTGAACAATGTTGATCGATTTTATTAGTAATACTGTTCAATAGTACACCCGAATCCAATACCTTTAACCAAAACTTCTGAGATCTACCAAAAGAATTTTGGCCCCTCTTTAGAGTAAACAAATATAATTAAATTGTAATTTTTATTGTGAATTATTGGAGTACAGCACAAATCACAAAACCCCAAAATAGGAGAACACCCCTAACCAAAGGTTAGGGCAGCCAACAACCCAACAGAACAAAAGAATTCCCCACAATCACGAACCAATACATACTCTGTTCCGTACCAGAACGAGAGAACAATTCTATCCTACCTCAAAATTCAAATCCTCCCTTCTAAATTTCTAATGCGAGAGAACCGCAAACAGAGAGAACAAGAGGGAAGAACAGATTATAGCACCAGAAACAGGTAATGCATTTCCAGCTCCGGTAGCCATCGCCGGCGAAGGTGCCAGAATACTATCCTGCGCCGCTACAGCAGCTATAGAGAAGATCGCCACAACCAACACAACAAGAAAGGAAACAGCTCTGGAGATTCTAGCCTTAGCCATTGGTGCGCCTGGGTGGAGCGAAAAGAGAAGACCGAGAGAGTGAGAAAACAGGAATTTTTTTTCTTTAACGAAGAGAGAATGAACGATCGTCTGTGAGAGTCCAGCGAAGAACTCGAAATATATATAGAGGGTTTCTCTATTTCTCTGTATAACGTTTACAAATTAAAATTGAACAATTAATGACTTTAACGTTACGGCTGGTGGGGCCGTGGGGGTGACCACAAGGGGAACCTGACGGGTGACGACGATTCGTTTTCGAACCGTTGTGGGTCCCAATATGGCTTTCATTCAGTCAAGTCACAGGTGGCCTTTTGCCATTCATTTCGGCCGGCTATCGCTGCATCGTCGGC
This sequence comes from Nelumbo nucifera, assembly GCF_000365185.1. The sequence goes on along the minus strand of NW_010729092.1, from coordinate 1,825,370 downwards.
GTGACGTTACAGCAACTGTGCCCGTCCGATTAATCACGTGGCCGGCGGAAGAAGGCGGTTAGCTTTCACGCCTGACTTATAAGCTGGTAGGAGCGTTGCTGCAGTGCTGGGATCCACATGGCAAAAGTGTTGGGGATTTTGGAATATCTTAGTGGGGTCCATTCAATGGTCGGACGGGATCCCTTGCATAGGGGACAGATCACGGGTGGTGACTGGTGACTGAGGAGGGGACCCACAATGGTGATAAGATGGGGGCAGTTTCATGGAAACCCTTGATAAATAGTGGGCGGATTAGCTGGAGCTGAATTATCTATCACGGTTGGACACGTCAGTGTTCAATACAACTGGGTTTCAGATGGGGCTCACAGTGAGCACTGGTGTGTTCAACTGTGATAAGTAGTTCAGTCGGGTGTGTATTATTTTGTCTCCAGCTCATCGGGACTGTGATAAATATGGTGGTAAGGTACATCAGAATGAAAGGAAAAGAAAACTAGCCGTTGCTCAACGGTCATATCTTGGGGCCTAGCTTTTAATTTCAAAAATGGTGTTAGATCGAGTCCAGTTTTGGAACCTCGGTTTGGGACAGTACATCTAAGTCCGATTTTCTGGTGCTCCGAGTATGGTCCGGGCTCCAAAAGACCGGCCAGGCATTTTTCTGTTATCGACTTTTCCCCCTCTTGAACAGCTGGGCTGGGCTGGGCTGGATCAGTTAGTTGGAAATTAACAGAAGACCCGCTCAAAAAGAGAGCTAGGCGGGAAATCTGCTCTCAAAAGTTGGTTAATGTCTAAATGACCAACCAATTCCGCGGAAATCTCTACTACCAAAACGGAATTAGCTCCAAGATTAGCCCAAATCCTCCCTTATAAATTCTACCCACGACCCAAGTTCCTCCTCAGCCCTGAAAGGAGGAAGCAAATAAGCAATCAATAAATCTCTTCTCCCTTTCTACATCTCCAAGGCGGGGTTTCTGTGACTTTGTCTCGCGCTCTCTCTTTGCCGATTAAATCACCCGCCATGGACATGAAGAAAATCTCCTGCGCTGTTCTCGTCGCTGCTGCCTCCATGAGCGCAGCATTGGCTGCCGAGGAGACCATGGCACCTGCGCCAAGCCCAACCAGTGGCTCCACCGCGACCTCGCCTGTCATCGGATCCATGGTCGGAGCTTCGCTTCTCTCCTTCTTGGCTTATTACTTGCAGTAGCCTCACCCGGAGAAGAGATAACGAAGAGGGGAATGATGGTGGATTGAACCGGATTGAATCTTTAATTTTCTGTTTGGTTTTATTCAAAGAAAGTTTCTTCTCTTTGATGCTTTGATTCATTTCTGAACACAAAGCGTTTGATTTGTTTACATATTTGATGCAATAAAAGGAGCCATTCTGCGCCTGCGCTTTATTTATCTGCACGTCCATGGGCCAATTTCTTTTTGAGTTTCTTTTTTCAGTTATTAAGTCATGGGCCTGAGCCCTGGCCCCTGAGGTTTCAACAAAAATAGCAAAGCCCAACAATTCCACGATAGGAAAACATAGAACATCAATCAATTTCCGACTGGCGGGACCCCGTTGATTACGATACAAGTTAAAACTGGGGTAAGGCCGACGTGTTGGCATGGCACACCACATTGGGAATGGCTATTTAGTGTTAACTGTTAAGGGGAGTAAGGCCTCCCAATCAGAGAAGAGGGCAGGTTCTAGAAGGGTTCTGTAAATTCTAGATCCTATCTGTCTCGTTAAATTTTCCAATTATTTGATTAAAACATGTAAAAAAATATATGGATTATCAATTATTTTTTACATAAATTTTAAAATAATATTAAATTCAACACCTAATACATATTTACACCCTTTCTAACAATAGATAGGTTGTTGGGGAGGATAGGGTTTAGCATAATATTGTACCTTACCCATATCCATAGGTGTTGTAGAATCCCAAAACCCTTCATCACCCCAAAAACCCATCATTCAAGCAAAAAAAACCTGCCCCACACAACAGATAGGGTAGAAGTTGCCATCCCTACTCTCCCCCTTTTCAAGTAGCTATTTTAGCTTTAGGGGGCTTTGAATGACTTGGGTATTGTTTAATTTTCCTTAAAACAAGTACTTAAGTTGTGTTTGGTTTGAAGGAAAAAGTAAGAAAACCCATATAAGGTTTGTAAAGGTTTTCCTACCTTTCCCTACTTTTTCCTTTAAACCCATACAAAGAAAAAATAGGGAACTACGACTTCCTTCCATTCCATTCGCTCACCTAGGTCGATGGTCTTGGGCTTCTTCGGCTCTAGTAGAGACAGCTTGTTAACAGTGACAGTGACCATGCCGTCCTAAAAGACAATAGAAATGACATCAGTGTTACCATTTTCTGGTAGTACGAACTTCCTCATGAAGTTGCCGACCCTCCTCTCCAGTCTAATATAATTGACCCCTTCTTCCTCCTCCTCCCTCTTGTGTTGTTCTCCGCTTATGAGGAGAGAATACTGTCATCCTCCACCTTAACTTTGATGTCTCTGGATTTAAGCCCAGGCATGTCGATGATGAACACATAGGAGTTGGGGTATTCCTTCACATCCATGGAGTCGAAGCCATGGCCTTGGCATCGTGAGCATAGGTCCTTATGTTTTGTTTGATCATTTTCTTCTTCCATGGCATGCTTGGCAAATGGGTCACTAAACAACATTAAGTGGTTGTTCAAATAAGTACTTAGAATAAGCACTTGTGCAACATAGTCTTAAATTCCCCCACAACAATTATAAACTAGTCTGGAGAGTATTTTTGTATTTATCCATTGGGGGCTAAATCCTCAAAATGCCACACAACAACTACAAACACTAGATTGAGGGCATTTGGGTCAAGTGATAAAGATTTTCTTATAATAACTCAAAAGACCAAAACACCCATCATAATAACTATAAATGGTTATCTTATGAGGGCATTTTAGTCAAGGAAATATTTTCCAACTCCTATAAATACTCTTATCCATACTCATTTTCATCACAACAACAATCAATCTTTCTTAAAATCTCTTTTACTCTAATCTCCATAATCAATCTCAATTCTCAATGTCTCAATTTTTTTTTTCAACAAGGAGGCTTGCTCAACTGTCTCAATTTAGCAATTTGAGAGGCTAAGAGGCTTCATCTATTGAAATTAAGTTGTAATACCATATAAATCTATCGGGTTAGGGGAAATTAATTTTCTTTTTTATTTTTTTAGTGTTTTAAGATTCTACATTTATTAAAATGGTCAGTTCTTCTCAAACACCCTTTCCCTATGGTCACAACTTTGATGACATATACTCTCAATCCCAATACAATAGCACCAATGTTAGTACTAGTGATGTTAGCACTATGAATTAGACATGTTCATGGGCCCGGTAGCCTAATGGACTGGTCGGCCCGGCCCATTTTAAATTGGGCTTGGGTATGAATTTGGGCTCAAGCCCAAAACACCAGGATCAACACTTTTCCAAGTCAAACTCGGGCTTTCTCAAAAAGCCAATCTTGATGCCAAGCCTGACGTGATAATATATTATATAAACAAATATTTTAGATAAATAAATATATATATATATATATAATGTGTTATTTTCTTTGCCTTTCTTCTCTTTTTTCAGGTTATAGTGAAATCTTTCATTATTTTTTGGATTTTGAGGTCTTTTAATATAAATGTTTTAGTTTTTCTAATCGGGATTCAGGTTTTATATGAGGTCTGAGATTGGGCTCAAGACCTAGGCCCGATGGTCAGGCTAGGCTTAGGTTCAGGCCTGAACGTTTTACATTAATAAAGAGATAAAGTCTGGCCCAACATGACCGGTGAATAGGTCTACCATGAAGTAAGTTCATACTTCACTAGTTTGGGAAGTATGTCCATGCTTTTGGTTCCTCAAGTTCACTAGCACTAGCACCAACATTAGTGATATCAGGATGTGAAAGTATGCATCATAAAAGTCATGGCCATAGGGAAAGGGTGTTTGAGAAGAACCAACAAATTTAATGTAAAATATTAAAATACTAAAAAATTAATTACCCCTTACCGGTAGTTTAGTTTGATATTCTAACTTGATTTCAATAGATAAAGCCTCTTGGCCATTAAAATTGCTAACTTTAGACATTTGAGCAAACCTCCTCGTTGAAAAAAAGTTGAAGACTACAAAATTGAAATTGGTTGTAAAGATTAGAGATTAAAAGAAATTAATTATTGTAATAATTGAAAAAAGCAGAAATTAAATATTGTTTATATGAAAGAAAAAATTATACATCCATGGTGATGGAATTGAATCAGTGGCCACTTTTTTTTCTTTTCTTTTTTTTTTTTTAGGGGGGGTGAGGGGTAAAGATATCAATGGCTGCTTAACCCATAACCAAACCACACCACTCAATGATTAGGGTTTAAAGGCAAAACGATATTGGTTACTTTAAGGGGAGTTAAAAGGAAGTTTAGGAGAGAGAGACCCTCGGGTTATGTATTGTTAGATAAACTTGTATTAATTTTTCTATTAATGTGTATTATTTTTTATTTTGGTTAGATAAGTTGTTGTTAATTTTTAGGGTAAATTATAAAGACCCCCCTGTACTATGGGGTCTGTGACAAAGACCCCTATATTTTGTTTTGCGACAAAGACCTTCCTTATACAATGACTGTGAGACAAAGACCCCTTTCCGTTAGCTTTTTGTTGAAATTCGTCGTTGCAATATTTCTTAATCCCCATGCTAGCCTTGTAATAACTATTCAAACAATTGGGAAAGAAACACTATTCATCTTCCCCAACCTCACAATACACGAACAACAACGGTGGTAATCCCTTCTACCTCAAATTCCTTCACATTTCTCTCTCTCCCCTGATCTCTCTTCTTCCCCTTCCCCTTTCTTCTTCCTCGCTTCCCTCTGTTTTGTTTGTTCATCTCAGCCATAGATGCCACAACTCGTTGCAGCAGTCTATTCCCAATTTATTCTTACTAAAATGACCTACCAAGCCACAAAAAAACATGGAGTAACAACCCATACACATACACATGGAACCAACCATAAGTAACATAACCCAGGACGAAAAAGCATAATCTACAAATCAAGGCAACAAAAAATTCCTCCAATAAAGAGACCACCCCTCCATCCCTTTCTTTCATCTCTCTCTCTCACGTTTCATAGTACTCTTACCATCATCATGTCATAGCTATTCTCTTTCTCCTCCTTTTTTTCCCTTCTGATGAGGATGGATTTGTCCTTCCAATGACATTGTGACACATGGCATCCCGAAACAGTTGGACGACACCCAAATTCCACCTAGGCGATGATTTAGAGTCCCAGATCGTAGTTCATCTTCGCCCCGACCTGGCGACCTGCCTTTACCGCCAACCTAGCGACTTCGACCACAACTTAGGCCGGCTAGGAGCACCTCGTCTAGGGCCGACCTGTAGCACCTCGTCACTGGCCGATGTGACCTCAACACAATGAGCGACCTCCCTCGATGGCTTGCCAACCTGACTGAGGTCCAGGAGGCGACCTACGAGTTGTGCTCGCCGACAAATTCGGTATGCATATCCCAACACTCCCAAGTTTCTCGGAAGTTGGCCCACATACCGAGTGTTCTGGAGGATGGCCAACGTGCGTGGCGGTTACCTCCGGGGATCTCGGACCGGTTAAGCGACCTCCCGGAACTCTCGGATGCGATGCATGAAACCCACGCCAAACAAAGCCTATATAAAGGCACCAACCCCAATGACACGAAAATGTACGTGTGATTATTTGCTCACTAGCTCTCTCTACACTCAAGCTTTTAGCTTGCAACCAAGACAACACAATATTAACTTAAGGATCGAAGTGACCTCACCGGGTTAGCCACCCCGGGTCCTCTAACATTGATTCCTTGCAGATTTCTCTGAAGAGCTACCCAGCTCAGCATCCAAGTCCTCATCCAGCAAAAATCCTCCACTTCGGCCTCTGAGTCGTCGGCCACCTAGAAGTAGTCCGAACAACAGGGTGCTGCCAAAAAGCATGCTTCATCAATTGGCGTCGTCTGTGGGAAACACTACAAGAAGCTAAGTTCTCACCTTCTAAAAGGCTAAGTTCTCATCTTCCAGAAAACTAAAGATCTCACCTTTTAGAAATTAAAGTTCTCACTTTCTAATTTCCATTTTTATGAACTCAAAGGCACTTTTGAGCAGCATCAACACCCAGAATGAATACCGATTACTAGGGGAAAAAACATCTATGATGAACCTGGAGAACTCCTCTGTGACAATTAGACAAGTTCAGGCCAAACTCAGCATCCCCAGTGCCCCAGATAAATACCCCACTACCGTATGTGAACGCCCCTCTCCCCGCGGTAGAGCCTTCAGTAGTTCTCGCTGGGATCAAATCGTGGCAGTTCCATGAGATGAAGCATGAATTTCCAGATGTGAGCATGGGAGCAGCTCGGCGTATTAATGTCGGTGTAGAATAGGCAACAGCAAAACGACCTTAATAACCAGCAGTCTGGCGATAGGCACCTCGGAGTAAGGTTGTCCCAGCAGGTCGAGCCAGTCATGGTTCCCGTAGGAAGTTGATGGAAACATACTAATCAACTCTGCTGACTTTATTTCAGCCCATATAAGCATCATCAGTCCTCTTCGTGAGGTCTCCCCTACAGATTGAACCCTTTGCAACTCCCACGGGAGTTAGCGGCCTACGAACTATGCGAACGCCCTTACGGGTCGAGCCCCTCAAGGCTCCCGATCGAGTCGGTGACCTACAGTTAGTAGAGGTGCCCCCGGAGGTCAAGCTCCCTGTGGCTTCTCTCTACACTCAAGCTTTCAGCTCGCAACTAAGACAACACAATACTGACTTAAGCATCGGAGCGACCTCGCCAGGCTAGCCACCCTAGGTCCTCTAACATTGATTCCTTGCAGGTTTCTCTAAAGAGCTACCCAACTCAGCCATCAGTCTAACTCGGCACCCAATCTACCCCCAACTCGGCTTAGTCAGCTCGGCATCCAAGTCCTCATCTAGCAAAACTCCCCCACTTCGGCCTCTAAGTCATTGGCCACCTGGAAGTAGTCCGAACAATAGGGTACTGCCAAAAAACATGCTTGTTCAATTGACATGATTGCCAAAAATCCTCTACTTCCCTCAATGCCCTTTCTAATTCAACCTTTTCTCGAGAAGATCACCAAACCACAATGTGAGACATGATTCAACAAGTTTGTGTGGGCATGGCCAACCCCGAAACCTGCTTTTCCAACTTCCAGACCGAATATGAACTAATGGACAGCCATAGTCCAGCTGCAGTCCTCGGTGTCGTGATCAAGGCATCGATGAACGAAGCGCAAAAATCCATGGAAGTAGTTAACAAGTTCACAGTGTTGTCGATGAATCCTTGTGAACAAATGGCAGTTGAAGACTGCAAGGAACTCCTTAACTTCTCAATGTCCAAATTGCAGTGGTCCTTGGCGTAGATGGACGAGACCCGATCTTCTAAGGTGAAAGATGTTCATTCTGAATCAAACCTTCATGCGTGGTTAAGTGCAGCTCTAAGTAACCAGGACACATGTCTCGAAGACTTCGAGGGCACCAACGGTCGCAAACTGTCCGAAGACTAGACAGTTTGGACAGAACAAACAGAACAGAGGAAAGCAGGAAGAAGAAAGGGGAGGAGAGAAAGGGAAGGGGAAGAAGAGAGAGAGAGAGAGAGAGAGAGAGAGAGAAATTTAAAGGAATCTGAGGTAGAAGGGATTACCACTGCTGTTGTTCATGTATCGTGAGGTCAGGGAAGATGAACAATGTTTTTCTCCAAATTGTTTGAATATTATTACAAGGGCAGTATGGGGATTAAAAAAATATTGCAACAGTGGATTTCAATGGAAAGCTAACGAAAGGGGGTCTTTGTCTCATAGTCATAGTACATGGGGGTCTTCGTTGCAAAACAAAGTATAGGGGGTCTTTGTAATTTACCCTAATTTTTATTATTCTAAATTAAATTGAAATGAGTTTAATTTTTTTTTACTTTTTGTTAATAAACTTATTTTGATTTTTTACTAATTTTTATTACATTTTTTTTCATTTTCATTTATTTTAAATGGAATTTAAATATAGGTATACCATACAAATAATGATTTCAAATTGAATGGATAATTTAAAACATCTAAAGAAATATTACACATATAACTTAATAATACTTGTTATAGTATTATTTATTAATGATTACTTTAATTTTCTTAATTTATTATACTAAAATTTTAATTTGACCAACTTCAAGTATTGGTATATACTATTAATTATTGATTTTTACTACTACTACCTAATTTTGTAATAATATAATATATTAAGATGGTAGAATTTAGGAGTGACAATGGTGAACAGGAGGCTCATGGGAGGGACCATACTTTCCATATTTATACCCTTTTTAAGTAACTCCCCATCAATGTCCCTAATCCTTAACTTAAAAGGGGGTTGAGTTTAATATATGTAGTGGGGTTATTGTAATTATATAGAACTATTTGCAAAATTTGTCCAATTTGTCCTAATAGTTCCCTATTAGGGTTGGACTTCATTCCCCATCCTTGTCCCTATCCCAATTATTCCTCATCCTTGCTAAAGCAATCTCCATCCCAATTACATTGGTTAAGTTAATTTAAATTGACTAAATTAATGTAATTGATTAAATTAATTAATTTATCATGTTAGGTAAATTAAGTCCACTTAATATAATAATTAGTTTTAGATATATTATATTATTAAAAAATAATTAATAGAAGAGAGAGAAGGAGAAAGAGAGATGAGGGGATGAGTATAATGACACGAAGAGAGAGGGGGAGGTGAAAATATAATAATAAACAAAATGAATAAAATATTAATAATAAAATTAAATGTATTTATTGTTACTAAGTTTTATTAAATTTAGTTACTTTAAATAGAATTTAAATTTACTTTAGTATAGTAAATTTAATTTTAAATTTAATATTTTATAAATGTCATTGTTTTTCTTAATTAATTTATATTATTTTTTATTATCTCTAAATAGAATTTAAATGGATTGTATTGCAACTTTTTTTAGTTATAACAACCATTAATTATTAGACAAATTGTATAATTTCTTTTAATTAGAATAAGATTTTATAATCAATTATTAGTTGTATTACGTTGCTTTAATTATTTATCTTATTTTATTATCTTATACTATTCTTATTAGTATATAAGTGCTAGATATTTTTTTAGTTAATTTAATTTTAATATTTAAAGTTTGACTTAAACATATATTTGGAAGGTGGAGAGAGAAAGACAATAAGAGGACTGATTCCATGAAATGACATCGTTAATAAGAAAATTCAAAATTAGAACATTCAAAAAAAGGAAAAAAATTAGATGACCAACCAATTCCGCGGAAATCTCGAGTACCAAAACGAAATTTGCTGCAAAAATAGCCCAAATCCTCTCCTATAAATTCCACCCACAACCCAAATTCTCTTCAGGCCTGCAAAGAGAAAGCAAATAAGCAATCAATAATCTCTTCTCCCTTTTCCACATCTCCAAGGCGGGTTTTCTGCGATTTTTATCGCTCTCTTCGCCAATTAAACCACCCGCCATGGACATGAAGAAGATCTCCTGCGCTGTCCTCGTCGCTGCTGCCTCCATGAGCGCAGCATTGGCTGCCGAGGGGACCATGGCACCTGCGCCAAGCCCAACCAGTGGCTCCACCGCGACCTTGCCTGTCATCGGATCCATGGTCGGAGCTTCGCTTCTCTCTTTCTTGGCTTATTACTCGCAGTAGCCTCACCCGGAGAAGAGATATCGAAGAGGTGGAACGATGGTGGATTGAACCGGATTGAATCCATTAATTTTCTGTTCGATTTTATTTGATTCAGAGTTTCTTCTCTTTGATTGTTTGATTCATTTCTGAACTTGGTTTGAGTTCAAATCAGTTTGATTTGTTTACACCTTTGATGCATTTATAATAAATGGAGCCATTCTGCGCCTGTACTTTATTTATCTATATATATATGTATATACGTCCATGAGCCAATTAAAATTTCTTTTTACGTTTCTGTTTTCGTCATGTCATGGGCCTGAGCCCTGAGGCCAACTTTACCTGAGAAGAATTCCAAGGCCAACCTAGGTCCACTAACAGTAACACATGCGAAGGGGGAAGGGCCTGAAACGTGAAACCCAAAGACTAGGTACATGGGTTGGGCTTGGGTCATAATTCATAAATAGATTAGGAGTGCAAAAAAAGTGAGGAATTCAGAATTCTCGAGCGAAGATTTGGCGGGTGGAATTTTGTAGGATTAACGGATTTTAACGGTGGAGGTGGAATTTTCAAATCCTGCCAAAAGCAAAAGGAGAAGACAAACAAAGATGATTTCTTTCATTTCTGCTGGATTTGTCACCAAGCTCCTGAATCTTCTCCGATTTCTGTATCTTCCATCTGTTCCGTCTCCCAGAACCCTAACCCGGCTTCTCTAAAGATAAACTCCTATCTCTCATTTCCGAGCTTCAATCTACCTAGTTTGGTCACATCGTCCACCCTTGGTGGAGTTCTGACGTTACCAGAAGAAACCATCACACACGTTCATTTTAGTTTTGCTGGAGATTACTCGTGCTCCCCGACCAAGATCAGATCTTTGTCTTGCATCCTTGAAAAGCTCGTAATTTGATTTTCTCGACGTCTTCAGAATTTGAGATGAGTTGGATTATGAAAAATCAAAAATCCAAATGCCTTTGTCAAAATTCGGATTTCAAAATAAAGAGATTGAGGGCCCTACGCCACGTTACTCGATCTTCCCCAATTACGGGAGTTTCCATTCAGAGCTTCATTGCACTTGCGTTCCCGTCCTTATTGGCATTCCTGCTCTATCGTCGCTGAAGCCAACGAGTTTCTTTAGGAAAATGGAGAAACAGAGCCGGTAACAGGTTCTAACTTCTAACACTAACTCTTCAGCTCGCTAAGAATTCGAATCTCCTATTTGCGTCGTGGGGATGTCAGCTGGGTTGTTATTTACTGTACTGTCGAGATGAGTTCTGAATTTCGTTATCAATAACAATTTCTCTTTTTCTCTTATGGAGTTTTATAAAAGATTGCTTCGCAGTATAATTTTGTCATGTTTCAGTACTACATGAAGCTTTATTGACTCGGTTCTAACTGCCAGTACAATTCAATTCACCTCTGTTTCAATTTCAGCAAACAAGCGAAGAATTCATGGTTCACTGTAAAATAACACAGGCAGCTTTACAGTAAACCAGTGTAAGGCTCGATGTAGATCGAAACAAGCTATATTACAGATATTGGTATATGAATTTAAAATTTGGCGTGCCCATTAGCACAAGTAGAGACCCTCTTTATTATTGTTGATATATCAGTTTCCATTCCCGAATTTCTGTGCATTCATGAGGCTTTTTGTCAACCAAATTGCTGTTTCCCTGGATGAGACAGCTTCTTCCCCAAATGGTCTCAGTACGCCTGCAAGTTCCTCTAGTCTGTCCTGTTGAAGTAATCGTGCACACAGCTCGAGCAAAGACTCCAAAGCTTCAGCTCTTTGCTGGCTTTGATTATCCCACTCGATCCTTGTGCCATCACCATTCAGAGCAGTTAGTGTATTCGTCAGTGAGACGCCATTGGTAATCCAATTGACTTCATGAATATCATCTATTCCTGTTTGTTCTGACTGACTAAGATCAATTGTTTTTAGCCCAACTTCATCTCCAGGGAGAACTGTGGCTGTATTTTCTGATGAAGTGCAATCTGGGGGAGCACGCGTTGGGTATGCATCAGGATCAGATTTCTCCACTTGCTGTAAAGTGCAACTCTGTTCTACAAAGGGGTCATGACTCATAGTTGGCATGGTTGATTTTGGAACTTCATCGTTGGAGGACCCAGTCACAACCGCAGAGCTAGAGCTAGAACTGGACGTTTCTGTTTTAGGGGTGTTTTGTGAAGTAGCAATACCAACTTCCGTATCAGTTTTCCTAGGAACTTCTGGGGTAACCCTTGCCGATATATCCTCTTTGATCACTCCTTTTGTCATGATATCCACCACTTCTGGTTGCTGGGACTGGGAGTGTTGAGGCGTTTGTTCATGCCCTTTGTCTTTGTAGCCGCCTATTGGTATGATATCTGAGGTTGTATTTGTGTCAATGCTTTCCATTTCTAGGGCGAAATTGGGATCGCCTTGTTTTTCTTCACCATGAACAATCATCTCACCATTGCTAATCCCTCCTTGGAGAACTTTATCATCTCTGGATGCTTTCTCAGAATAACTTGTTGGATCAACCATTTTCGTCTCAAGTTTATCTGCTTTGGGGACAGAAACTGTAGATAGTTCCTTGTCAGTTACCCCCCAATTTCCTTGCCCTCTTGGTGCATCAAATCTTGCCTCTTTGTTTCTGTTGTCTTTGCTTGCACTAGACTTGATAGAAGTTCGACTTAGCATCGGAGTATCCCTTGAGTTTGTTATAGGTTTTACTGGAAGAAAGACAGGAGATGGGTTGCAACATTGAGCAAGGTATGGCTGCAAATGGGGATTCCTCAACAGCTCTGCAGCCTAAATTGCGGACAGATGTAGGCATAAGAATGAGTTATCAGATTATATTTGATTACATATGCAGTGGGGATTTTGTACTCACTGTTGGTCTATGTTCTGGATTCTTTCTCAGCATACTCTTAATCAATCGCTTCCTGTAATACAGGTAAAAGGGGGAAATTCCTTTAGTTGTTACAATTATTGACCCAATAGAGAGCAGGTAACTAGTATGAAATTCAAATACATTGACTTCAATTTGTTGAAAGCGTACCAGAATGATTTTTGGGGACATTAAACTTACAGTGAGGAGGAATACACAGTTGGGAGCGGAGAAATGGAGGATCTGTTTATCTTGTTGATCAATCCAGCCATATCCTGTTTAATTGAGATGCTATTAAAACAATCATCTTACTTAAGGCATGTAAAACTCAGAGAACCAAGAAACCTAGCCCAAGTGAAGTCTTACAGGAGCTCTAAATGCAGGTTGCTGTGCAGCAATTTCGAACATACAGCAACCTGAAAAATTAGAACAATGTCAGCTTTTGGATGATCAAAACTCAAACATGTAGAAGTTATCCAGTTTACTGGGGAAAAAAAGAAGAGAAAAATGCAACCACAAATACCACCTAATGACCAAATATCTGATTTGTAGCCATAAGGAATATCTGCAAGAAGTTCAGGGCACATATACTTGGGAGTTCCCACAACCTGTACAATATGTATAGTAAATTAGATTGATTAGAATTTAGATTCAGCCAAATGCTCCAAAAGCTTAACTAGAACTCTTCTGAACCAGCATCTGGATGGAAAAGGATACAAAGGATACATGGGGAGGGGCTTCAGGGTTCTAGACATTGGATAGTGGTGAAAGTAAATGATAATTTCATTCAATCTAGTCTAAAGCTTTCAATTATTTTTGAGATAACTCATGATCAATCACAGAGTTTATGAGTTGAGAGATTGAAATGCAAGATACCCAAATAAGAACCAAAAATCAAAGAAAAATTATAAGATCACAAAGGTACATTTGATTGATATTACTGATAAGAGAAAATGGGCTTCATACCGAGGAAGCAAGATCTTCAGTGTTAAGCAATTTTGCAAGTCCAAAGTCACCTGTGCAATAGCATGTATGAAAAATTATCCTTTCAATTGATTAATAAGCCTTTCCTGACTGTTAATGTGCCAGGAAAATTAGCATTCTTACCGAGCCGGATATCGTTGTCCTTTGTCAGAAATATGTTGGAGCACTGGATTTGCATAAAGGCTGTGGTTACTTAAAATGATTCAACAACAAGCAATCTCTTTCCTAGCTTCAAACTACAAAGGCAAGTCATGTTCATATATACCTTAAGATCCCTATGGAGAACTCGATTGGAGTGCAAGTAGTCCAATGCTAGCAACAATTGGGTCAGCCATTTGCAGAGCTTCTGGGTGACAGCAAAACAGTGCAGAGTTGTTGCACATTTGCATGAGCAACACCATGAGAGGATTTGAAGTTCTTTTATCAATTAGATAAAACTTCGGTACATTTGGTTGTTTTCCTTACCTCCTCAGGAACAAACACTCCTCGAGCCTTTTTTATCATCTCAGACCTGATCAACAGAACACCTGAAGATATTAAACTCAAATCCACCTTACAATTGGGGATACCCAAGAAACTTAAAGAATACACATATTTGTGAGGCCCTACATGTCTCCCCCTTCACAGTAGCTCGTCACGATGCATATAAAGCATCCCTGTAGAATGTAAATTGTCAATACTCAAATACACATATCCTTTTGGTTAGAAACCTGGAATTGTTGACCAGCTAATAGTCTGCAACTTTGTCTTTTTTTGTCTCACTTAAACTTTCTATAGCAAATAGTAACACTACACATTTACCTTTTCCACCCAAGCATCTTTGTACTCCACAATATATGAGTTGTTAAGCTTTGAAATCAAGTTCATCTGCACAAATAAAATAAATAAATAAACTGACAAAATAGAGGGTTCTATTCTAAGTACCAAGTAGCCATTGTTTAATATCATCACAACAATATGGAGCCCAAGTGAGAAATGATCTTATTTTAAATCCAAAGACCAAAATTGAAGAGCAGAGCAATGCGGGAGCTACTCTTGATAGTCATTCCATGGACCTCTTAATTGTTACCCACCACGAAATATCTTCAAACTTTTCTTCCCTCTTCGTATGGGATGTAATATCTGTAGAGATGTCAATGGGTTGGGTTTACCCAAGAGAACTGAACCGATATAATCGGTTCTGGTCCTGTGGTTTATTTGTTTCAAATCAATTATATAGTTAATAATATATAAAGGTTCTTAGTTTCTTGTAATTTTGATTATATTTCAAGTCTAAAAGGGATAGACAATATAGAAGATAATTTTAGTTAAACACTTGTTTCATCAACATATTAACAGTTTACTATTTTACTGTCATTTTTAGTAAGGTTATATTATCAGAAATAAGTTCTAAGTTGTTATTATCATAGGCAGATGTCAAGTATGATTGGGTCTCAGGTCAAAACTGATTATCCCGATTAATAATTGGTTTGGTTCTGCGTAAATCTTGTAGAACCGACTAATCATACTGTTTGGGTCTGGGACTGACCCACCCTGTCCCGAACCAGACCCAACCCATTGACAGCTATAAATATCTAGCCTAGAATTCTAGGCCATTCAATGGACCTCTTAACTGTGACAAACATATTTCTACAAACCATTCATAGAAGGCAGAAAAGGTGCTACAGTGTTGTCTTGCTCCATTATACCGTATACAGGAATATTTGCTAGAAAGAACTAAACAACCAAAAAGCTAAGCTACCTCTTGATGCGCTGTACGCTTGAACTTCTCTGTTTGTTTGGCCAATCGGATTTTCTTCAGTACATATCTACAAGCAACAAAACAGAAAATCAAGTTGAACACTAGAACATCATTTGTAAGAAAAAGGGCACTGATCAAATGAAAATTTCAGTAGGATGTGGAATTTGTTCTTTCTGAAGAAATAACTTTCCAGAATAGCATCATTGAATCCAATGAGAACGAAGTTGGGAACAGAAGGAAAACGCGGAGGGCCTATTGAGTTTGGCTTCTCTCTTTGGCTCTTTCACACCAAATTCAGAAACCAAAAACAGGGTCCCCTTGGTTAGACTTGTTTCATGTCTGGACAGCCGATTTCACCGCGTCCCAACAGGCAGCTAGGAAAGAGTTGAAGCAACATGTTTGAGAGACAAATTTTGTTTGTGTCAAACACGTCCTTAATGCCAATTTGTATATAGAAATGGGGAGAAAACAGAAAAGCAAGCTCCTCAGAGAAAATAGACCAAGAAACACTGATCTCTGATGTAGCAGGCATTATTAAAAGGAAAAGAAAGCAGAAAAAAAGAAAAAGAGAAAGCATCCTACTTCTTTTTGTCCATCTTATTGAGAACAAGAAATGCAGCTCCAAAGGCTCCCCTCCCAATCTGCTCTATCACTTCATATTCATCCATCTTCGATTTGGTTTCTTCATTCTGAGCCTCCATGGATGACCACCTTCAGAACAACCAAGTTACAGAAACATAAGCCAGTTTCAGTGGCAGTTACCACATGTTTCTTTTTTGCAACCTTAATCAGATCTGCATGGGATATGCAAAGAGAAAGAGACAAAGACAGAGCAGTAGCAGAAGGGTAGCAGAAAATTCAAATTCCAAGAGTCACCCAAGAAACATGAATGCCATAAACAACTGGTCGTGCCTTTAAATTCCACATTTAACATCAAAACCCACATAGGAAAATATATTTATAGATCTGATCAAACTTTAAAACTAACACAAACACAGAAAAATGTAAAATATGTTTTAAGGCAGGAAACATTACCAAGTAAGGAGGCCTGTTACTGAGAAGGATACGTGAGGTTATGAGATGGAAGCTCGACAACACTTTGAAGGAACACGCATTGAAATATCTGAATTCAAACTCCAAGAAAGCAACTCCATACTATAATCATTTTTAAATTTGGATATGAATATGAGAGAGAGAGAGAGAGAGAGATTAAGGCAAAAGCAAAGAATAAAAGAGAAAAGTTGAGTAGTGACAGGTATGCAAGACCAGCAGAGAGTAAAGGGAAGCTTTGCTTGTATTTCCAGATTCCTCCAAAATCATTACTACACCTCAGAGAACAATTTCCAGGCCTGCCGTTGAGATGTCACTTAATAGTAAACACACTGTTCTCAACACAATTTTTTTCATCAGCTTTTCCAATTTCTCAACATCTACCATTCACTGCTAATCTGCTACAAATTATGCCACAGCTATGCTGCATCATGGGTTTCTTATAAGTTATAATCAAGTTCTTATAAAAAATTGAAGCACATTTTAGCTTTAGGCTTAAAGCCTTAAACCATCATCAGATAACCCGAACCGACAAGCGCGCCATGGATGGATTCATTGCTACAAACACCCAATTAAAGCAGAGATTCTGGAGGGTGGGTCCATAGTTTAGATGGTGTGAAATGGATTTGAGTAGGTAAGCTCAAACAAAAAACATGAACTTTGGGGAAGCCTTGTACGGTTATTGGTCCCATTACTTGATACAAAATAATTATTAGAACCCAAAAAAAGAAATGATTAAGGACACCTATCTCTGCTTTTCTCTTTGTTTTTATGAAAATACTGATACCCATAATGATGTCTGGATCTCAGAATCATTTCTTCTAACATAATATATGCGTAAATATGCCATAACTCACAAAGACGGTGCATCATCAAGGATTTGGGCTTCAACTCTTTTATATTAATTGGGTAATCAAATGGTCCACTTCCCGACACGTGCAGTGGATGAAGCTTTCAAGCTCTTGACTTCAGAATTGCTTTTTTAAGCTTTTTGATTAAAGCAGTAATCATATTTCTTTTACTGATTTAATTAAGCTTAAACATGTTAACACTTTGACACTTAACAAGCAAGGCACCTGTGTTTCCAGTTTTCCATAGATGGAGTGGTTATTAGAACGATGAAGATGGTGTTAGTCTTTACATAATTATTCTCAGAAAAGCTAAATTATGAGGAAAAAACTAGGTAATTCAATCTAAGACCTTTGTATATAAATTAGTACTTCTAAGTGAAATATATGATGATCAGTGGCATGTGACTTCATTTATGATTATCACATAAGAGAAAGACCACTTTGAGTAAAGAGTAGGCCTAGAGACTGCACGGTTAGGTGAACTTTTAACCAGTGCCTGAGTTCTATAGGGCCTAGTACTGTCAGGGTGATTGATCCCCCATTCGAATCAGAATTTATTAAGCCAAACTTGCATCAAATGTGATAATATTACTACTTTTGTTAAAAATATGTGTTAGAGAATTCAGGGGCCTCACCTAATAACTTCAACTTTTAGGTTGAATAGTTCCTTTGAGATCGTATTAGAGCATGTTTGATCAAATAGTTTAGTGTTTGATCTTTGTCGCCCCCATTATAATTAATAAAATTTTAGAACATCGTATGGATGGGCCTATGCTTATTCACACTTCAAGCCCAATAGATTTTCACATGATGGGTTGTGTTAGAGAATAAAAACCTAATTTGGGACCTCACCTAATAGCTTAAGCTTTTTGGTTGAAACAGATCCTTCAAGAATATGAATCCAAAATATAATTTGGGTGTAATGGGATTGAATTTGGGTAAGTGAGATTTATTGCAAGTTAAAAGGGTTAGACAGTTAGGTACAGCCGTACAGATTAAGGACATGAGTCAAAACAGTAAAATAATTTAAACGCTCATAATTTAACAATGGATATGATGCTAAACAAAACAGAATCGTGAAACAAGATTCACGTGTTCGACACTATATAATTGTAGTTGAGATAAAGCTTAGATGATGATGATGATGATGATGATGATGATGATGATGATGATACATGATGATGAATTGGTGATGATGACGACGATATACCCTATTCAAATTCAAACCCTTTTACGGCCCTACCATGCACGTCCTTTTATAAATGTTAGGATGTCAATGGATGATAAGTACCCAATTTTTAAAATGAAAAATTTGCAAGTTGACTCACAATTACTTATAGCTTATGGGCCAGACACCCATCAGATGTTGACTCACAAATTGAGTTTGAGACATCTACCTTGTTGACGCATATATAACAATTCAAGATCATACCGTGGTACATGTATCTAGTTACCTCTAGTTAGTAATTAGTAAATTTATTATTTGATCTTTCATTAGCCAACAACCATCACTTTCTTGCTGAGTCATTGCTCAAAATTTGACATATGGAAAGCCACATTAGGTCTGTTTCTTCTTTCCTTTGAAGCTATAGAAATGAGACCACAAGTTAATCAAGTATTATCGGGACAGGTCCAGATCAACAGGCCTAGGTCCATTTATTTTACTACTACTCCCTGGCTCCCCAAAACATTTAAGAAAGGGGTATATGATGATTATCTTTCTAACCAAAAKGAAAATCATAATTATGTGGCAATAGATGACATCAAGCTTAGCAATGAATGTGCACTGAGAGTGAGAGGAAAGCACAAATTTCCCTTTTCAATCCTCTAAACCATATTTCTTCTCTCTCTATTGTAAGAGTAGAGTTAAACTTTCTGATAATATTCCGAGTAGTCACCGTAAGCCCTAAACTTAGGGGATGTTAAGAACTGTGCTCTATGGATATGATTGTTTGGTTCTGACTTCTGAAATACATCCAACCCATTAGGTAGGGGTGCAACTTGGTGGGGCTTGGGTTGGGCTTTTGTCAATATTTAAGTGGGCCAAAATGTTAAATCAGGCCAATCCAAATTGCACCCCTATCATTTAGGCATTCTTTTAGGGGTGCGGGCATATTGCATGTTTTGAAACCATTTGTAGATGGCTTTTAATATGAAATATCACAATTTTTCTTCCACACCAAATCTAATAAATCAGTTCACACCCATGAATTTTGATAAATTACCACATTTATGATTCCAATTGATTGATCAGACGTTTTCCACATCATAGTGGAACCCGTGTAATAAATGATTGAAATATTTTATTTAAAATTTTGCTAACAATACTACGTCAACACTAACTGATTCAAACACACCATACCTTATAGAGACCACACTACAAACACTCCCCCAGTGTGGTAGATACCACAATACCGAATACTGCCTTAATTACTAAAGAAAAATACAGAGATGCATAGATTTACAAATTCCCCAACAAACAAATTAGTGTCATGCAAAGTTCAAAGTATCGATATGTATCGGTCGATACCATAATGGCCGATACATATCGTTCCAGGACCCCTCCAATACACCCCTATAGTGGGTTTATTGGGGGTCTGACCGGTTCAGGGGATAGAGGAGCCCTAAACCATCTCCCCTGAACCAGTTTCAGAAAAAAAAAAAACAGTATCAATTCACCCGATACACCCATACCATCATATTGGGTGTATCGATATTATGAACCTTGGTGCCATGCTGTCAGATGGCAAAATAAACAAATTTTAGGACTTCACACAAAGAGTTCTATCCACAAGAGCCATGATTTACAGATTCCTTTTGAAACGCAAAATTTCTGAGCCTGCTGCCAATTGTTTACTTGTGTTTTGCATTTTTAGTTTGTCTCCGGCTTTCAACCTTTTTCCTTGCAGCTTCAAATTCTTCATCAGTGGGCTCGGAATGTAATGTGCTGTCACCATATTTTGCCAACAGCGATGAAAACATGGAATCAAATTGTTCCTTCCTCTGGCTTCGTCTTTGAGAAATAACTGCTAGTAGACTTGATTCTGGCTGTTCATTTGGTCTGTAGAATAGGCAGTTTTAGTTAGAAAGGATCAAGTTTCAAGTAGAAGATTAATGTACAACTGAATTGAGAAATAACTAACTTTTTCCTTCGTTTTAGAGGATCACTAGGTGGTTCTGTTTCAGATACTTGCTTAGACCACTTCTGGTAGGCTTTGGTTGCTTTAAGCTCTCCTGTTGATAAAAAAGAATAAAATAAATAAATTTATAACATTATCCAATATGGTTTCAAAATACATAAAATATCATCCAGAGTACACCAGAAGTTCCTGAACAAAGGAGAATATTCATATTGTAAAGATTCTAGATAGCAGCATGGTATTAGAAAGAAATCATTACCAGCAGCCATGGCCTCATCAAGGATATCCTTGAACCTATGTGAATCCAGCTTGGGATCCGAACAGAGCATTGAACAGAAGAGCCTGTTGTAGAAAATCATTTTAGATATCAATAGCCCAAGATAGTGTACCATAAGAGATGTAAAGGCTGCACAACAGAAGAACCTATACCCGTCCATATTGCCCTTGAACTTCTGGTATAGATCCTTCAAATCCTTCTTCTCGGATTCAGACCCTCTGTAGTTTGCTTCAAACTCTTCAATATCTGCTTCGGTAACCTACAGTTACAACAAATAAATAGTTTACCTATAACCCTATTCAACACAAGCAAAACAGGAGTCAATGAAATTTCTCTTAAACCAATACAGTTGGTGCCTTGGTGGCACTAATTTAATTATACCTTTTTGTACACTGTCCTGAAATAGTCGTGCAAATTTTGAGTAACTTCACCTACAAGGTCCTAATCACAACAAGTCAACAAGAAACAGATGCAGAAAGGGAATAACTATCTCCTGGTCAGAAAATGCATTATTCCAACTGGAAAGGCACAGACAACAAAAGTAGATTTACAGGCTACTCACAACATCGTCAACACAACCAGTCTGATCATATAAGGCCCTTTTCTCTTCATCCCCAAGAATGGATATCACCTTCTGCAATTGTTGAAATTTCTCTTTGGCTTCCTAAGATGCAGAAAAGTAAAGCACACTTTGAGCATGGACAATTCACACAATAATCAAAACCACGGAAAACAACTCGTGAGTGGCATCATTCAAAGAAACAAAAACTCACCTCATCTCCAGGATTCTTATCTGGATGCAAACGCAATGCCAGTTTATAGTACGATTTCTTTATTTCTTGATGTGACGCAGTTCTCTCCACGCCAAGAATCTAAGAAAGCATCATATTGTCAAAATACACATCTTTCTCTTCTAAAAGCTCAAATATAAAACCATACACAAGAAACAAAATACGCATACAATGACAAAGCCAAATTGTCTGTTCAACACTTATTGTATGCACGAAAGAAGATAATCAAGAGACACAGATTTTGGGGAAGCATGAGGATCAAAACATGTTGTAGTAGGCAAATCACTTCAGAGTTCAGAAATCTTTTTCATGCCGAATAGATATCAAGTTATTTACATTGATTACTTGAAGATTAAAAGAGAATTGCCTACTACAAGACGGTCCATATTCTATGAATTACTAGATGTACTAACCCCCCCCCCCCACCACCACAATAATTGAGCTAGCCCTGCCTAAGAGACAACCCCATTTGATGTTTATTAGTAACAAAGAATTTCCAATTATGTTTTTCAGATAGAGTAAGCAGTGTCTGTACCCAAGGGGATGTGACAAGGAGTCCAGTGGCACCCATGACTGAATAAATAATAAGGAGAAAGCACCAGGAGGAAGGTTAACATATGAATCCTTTTCGTAGATATCAAAAAACCAACAGAAACAAAATGAAAGCAAAAGGGAATTTTTCCGTATATGTTAAGCAAATGAAGACCTAATTCTCAACTCTCAATCTATGGCGCACTAACGACTGGAAACTAATTAATGTAAAAAAGAAACCATTAAGGATCCATCAGATGAAACACCAAATTCACAAAGCTGACCCATAAAGTAATAGTAAAGAGCGAGAAGGGGAGAATCAATCACCTCATACAAGCTCTTTTCTTTGTTGGGAGATTGGGTGAGATCCTCTTGAATCCCCTGATCCTCTCCATCCTGGGATACCCTAGTTTTCTTCTTCTTTGCCATTTGAAGGGGTCGCTATCACACAAATGAAACGACTCTCCAGTGATGACTGATGAGTGATCTAATTCTAATCGATCACTGGGATTTATTCGTCGGAACTTCCCGCCATTTCCCGTATTCAATTTTTTTTCTCCGTCCCCGGATTATCTTCTTTCCCGCGTAATGCTTGGTGTGGCTCCCGTCTGTTTGGATTGTTGATCAGACGGTTGATAAGTAAGGCCTCCTACATTAAAAGCAGCTTTCCTTTCTTTAACTGCCAGGTGGGACCCACCAAACCGCGTATCGTCACGGGAAAAAAAGGGCTTTGCTTTCGGTGTAGGTGTTTCAACCAAGGCTGCAACTTGGGCCGAGTTGGCCAGAACCCAATCCAAAAAAATTGGGCTGGGTTGGGTCGAGTTAATTCTCGGGTTAGGGTTAGGGTTGAAATTCATGAACCCAATTTTACTTCAGGTTGGATTAGGGTTGACCTCTTAGGCAACCTGACTCTATAGTATATGTCATATATAAATATATGCTATATGTAATATATAACATATATTGATTTGCTTAAATGCATGATATTTGTATAGCCACCATATACTATCATGTATTTCTTTTAAGATAATCACTTCACTTCATCTTAATTAGAAAGACTAAAACCTTAATAACATTATTTTATATTTTTTTGAAAATTTTATTCTTCATCTCCTCTTTGTTGTTTGATGCCCATAAAAATCTATTGTAAATCATAACTCAGAATAAACTATTATCATTTCTAACACTTGTTTTTCTGAATTGTGTACTAAAAGAACAAAAAAAACGTCAATACACAAATAATATGAAACATAGGATTAATATATGTAGTGAAAGTTGAGTTAAGATCTAAAATCGAGAAATTCTATGAGATTTTAAGGGATGGAAGGAAGGTTGGGTGGGTTGGGGTTGAAGGAATTTAGTTAAGGTTAGGGTTAGAGTTGGGTTAGTCAGGTTGGATTAGGGTTAGGGTTAGGGTTGGGGGTTTAGAACTTAGAGTTGGGTTAGGGTTGGCCTCAACCCAACCTAACCTGGCCCGACTTGCAACCCTAGTTTCAACAGTGGAATGGTTTTATTTTTTTAACTAATGGGGCCCCTGCGATGCACGGGAAAGCCCAATATCCAATATCATGTTCATGTCGTAAGGGATTAAGAGAAAATGTAAAACTTTTTTTTTCAAGAGATACAAGCTCCTAGTGAGAGGCCAATTTCCTATAAAATTGACAAATAAAAGAAAATTGATGATGTGCAAAGTTAGTATTAGAGCAACTTAATTTGAATTAGACTGTTTTATTGTACATTACAAAGAGGAGAAAAAATACCAGTTGTGGAGGGAATAAATGGTTATATTTGACCCAAAGTAGAAACTCCAACATCAAAACAACCATCTCTCCTCCTTATCAAAGTCTCTTCATTTCTGTATCAATTGCTCCAAATCTATATAAACTCCTCCAGTTCAAGCAAAGGTCAGCCCATTAACTATCCGTCATATTCATGGTTTTTATCAATCCAGCAAGTGCAACAGTTCTCTCAACACCTGGCAAATAATACCAAGCAGCAACAATGCATGGTACCTACAACTAAACCCATGGTTGCACCTTTAATTATATTCTCCTCATTCTCCAAGTACCTAAGCTCTAACTCTGATAGGTCTATGGTTATCTTCTACTCAAAGCTAATTAATTAATTAATTGCAATACATACAAACCATAAAGCATTAGAATGGCAACAATAATGAAGCATCCAAACATACTACATATCGCTCACCGCAAATCTATGCCATGAAAGAAAAATCACTGAAAACTGTAAATTGTCATTAAATATCTACACATAAATTTGATAAAAAAAATGATATAAATATAAGACTCCTGCTTCTCATAAGTTTTAGGGAGCTAGTTATTGGTTTATTATAGAAATTATCGTCAAATTGAGATTCTAACTCTGCAAGTGTTCACCTGGTTTTTGGTTTATTATAGAAATTTTTAAACCAAAATGTGCTCTATTTTGTCTTGTCCATTTGGAACTATTACGGGTAAGTCTAGCTACCTCATGTTTCATTTTTGTTATTCATTTTTTCTAATTTATTATGAACAAATAAGTAAAGATAGAAATACCCAAAATAAGACATTTTCAAAAACATCCCCAAGTAATAGCACATCACATTTGTAAGTAAATAGAAGAAATGCAAAAAAAAAAAAAATCATATTGGGCCAGGTAGGGAGCTTCAAAGACACTAATATGAATCCAATTACACAACTAAGAAAAATTAGAAACCAACTTACTAAAGAGGCTTTGTTCCTTTAAACTTCCAAAAACCCAACCAATTTGTTGTGTGTCTGCCATTGGAGAAACTTATATTGTATATATAGCAAAGAATTGACCATTGATTTCAAAAATTGGAGACAAGAATTCAATATTGGGTGTCCTATATARGTTGGGTCCTTTGTCAAATTTGCAAAGGAAGCAACATATTTGATAAAAAAAAAAAAAAACATCTTTGTAAGTGAAGGCATAAAATTATAAATTTTGTATTATATGAGCATGGGAAGTGCTTCTTTACCCATGGGAGCAATTTTATTGATTCACTGAAGTTCATGGAAGTAACAAATCTGGTGCAAACTACAATTGATGATTACTGTACTTGTTTACCAAACATAACGATAGGCAAACAAAGAAATGTCTTAATATCCTACCAGTGCAGCAAAAAAAAATATCCTAACCAAATAAAGATCAAATAGCAAAGCCACATACCTKAACCACAAAAGGAAACATTGGCAAGAAAATAAAAAAAAAGGAGCTTTCACGTAAGGGTTAAACGGGTATTTCAACTCTCTCGTTAATATTTTAACAGTAATGGTAATTTTTTAAAACAGTAAGGGTATATTTAGTCAATTAGCTAAACCATAAAGGTAGTTTAAGAAACTTACCCTTTAACAAATTAAGTAGAATAAAAGCAGAAAATTAAAAGGGGGTTTTGAGCAAAGAGAGCATACTGACATGAACCGTCCAATTTTATTATATATATATATATATATATATATATATATAGAGAGAGAGAGAGAGAGAGAGAGAGAGAGAGAGAGAGAGAGATAAATTTGGTTTGAAGGAAAAGATAGGGAAAGAAAGAAAAAATTTGTACAATACTTGTATTGATTTCCATACCTTTTCCTCCAAACCAAACACAGATGGTCTATCTCCCCTTTAAGTTTGGACCAGTATTTTAAAAACCAACCCGTAAGCTGATGTTGACATGTGTTATTGGCAATCTATTTGATTTGGATGGTTGAACACTTACCTTTTTTTTGTCAAAAACCGCTTACCTGAGACCTAGAGGAAAAAAAACATATTTTTAGAATTATACGATGTGCATTAGCTTGGCCCAGCCCACTAATGCCTGATAGCATCAGCCACAACAGGATGGAGCCCTGCTGCCTTCGTACAAAGCTAACCGCATAATGGTCAAACATACCCACCAGGGCTTGCCACCTGACCTCATACAACTTCCATACAGAGCGTTCATCTTCACCTACCTCCAGCACGCTCAAGTATAAATAAGAGGTAACTCCCCCTTAAAGGGGATCGAGAACAGAAAATTCTAACATAGCTTATTCATTTACTCCCTACACCTACTTTGCTTCCTTAGCATTTACTCCGGGAGATCTGGTGCATCCGAGGACTATTGCCAAGACCTCGCCTGCACCCTCTCCTACTTTACACCTCGTACTAACTTGAGCGTCGGAGCCTCTGCCTCGGGTACCTGCCCAAGGCCTCTAACATTCCTTGTCTTGCAATACCTCTAGTCACCAGAGACCTCGCCTCGACCTATAGTCCTCGGAATGAATACCTCGCCTCAACCTACGGTCCTCGGCTTCGGCTCACCTCTTCCGATGCCTCAAAGTCCTCGGCCAACATTCAAAACCTGGAGAGTGAATTTACCTCGTTGCCCCCATCCAATTTGTGCGGCAACAATTGGCGCCATCTGTGGGAACGTTGCTAAGACGACCCCCACTTTAGGATTAAAAAAAAAACAACATACTCTAAAACCAAACCCTCTTAAGCTTGAAAGCCATGGTGCAGAAAACCAGGAACAATCAAAATCTGGTCACCTATGAACAGTTTCAGGCTATCCTCGAGCGTCTGGACTGCCTTACTCAACGCATGGAAGAAGTTTGCCCCCGAGCAGGAGGTCCCTCCCAAGGCGACCGCCCCACTGGGGTGTTAGAGGATCAGGGTCGTCATGAGCATGTCGAGCCACCAGCCCTCGACCATGGTAACTCGCTAGTTGAGCCATCAGAATCGGGCAACTACCGTCCCCCAGATTCACCACGAAGGAACACCTGTCCTCATAGCCGAAGGGAAAGCATGCCCACTCAATCCGAAGATAGTCATCAGCCTTCAGAGCAACACCACCACCGCTGGAGGGAGGCCCCCTGGGACGACGACGGGCATCTAGACCGCCCTAGAGTTCGCTCTCGAGACGAGAGCCGACACCACGCCACTCCCCCTCCCGTCTCGAATCTCTGGGATGTTCTGAATGATCGTCACACTCGCAGAGGAGCGCACGATCCTGTCTCAGAGTATTCGGGAGTCCGAGTCGACATCCACCGAGTCCGCGAGGGTGAAGCGGGGCCCATGCCCGTGCTGAACCGGGGCTTGTCGAGTTGCAAGCCGAGATTGGGGCCATCAAGGATGAGTTCCACTAGGTTAAGCAGAGCCAAACCGACACCTCAACCAGTCATGGCAACTCCTTTGGCCGCATGGACGCATTCACCCCGGAAATCATTTCAGAGCCTCTTCCCCCACACTTCAAGGCTCCCACACTGGAAACGTATGACGGAAGCACCGACCCTAATGATTACCTGGAGGGTTTTAGGGTGCTCATGATACTCTACAGGTATTCTAATGCCTTGACGTGCCAAACCTTCCAGGCCACCTTCAGGGGGGCCGCTTTCCGCTGGTTCTCCAACCTCCCTCCTCAATCCGTCAGCTCGTGGGAGTAATTTACAACTTTGTTCCTCGCCCGCTTCATCAGCAGTAAATGATGCCAAAAGAAAGTAGTCTCTCTGATGTCACTCAAGCAAGAGCCGGGTGAAAGCATGCAGTCCTACATTGACCGCTTTAAGAAGGAAGAGCTTGAAGTTCGAGACCTCGACCCTAAGGTATCCATGCACACCGCCATTAACGGACTCCGCGCCGGCTCAGCCCTCAAGTGATCGATCGCCAAGGCCCCGCCGAAGACCAAGCTCAAATTCCTCAAGAAGGTCCAAAAATATTCGGCCGGGGACAACCAAGAAAGGGCAGTTGAGCGTCACGATAGGCCCTCGAAGAAGAAGAGGAAAGGCGGGGACCAGCGCCACCCCGACAACCATGGCGGCAAAGACAACAAGAAGCCATCGACTCCAGCCTTGGCTTACAAGGACTACACGCCACTCAACTCCACCCACACTCGGATACTGATGCAGATCAGGGAAGAGAAGTTTGTGAAGTGGCCAACGAAGCTGAAGCAGAACCCCAAGAGGGGGAACCCTACGAAGTACTGCAAGTATCACCACGGCACTGGGCATGACACTGAGGACTTCTACGATCTAAAGAACGAAATAAAGTCCCTTATCCGCCGCAAGCACCTCAAGCAATTCGTCGAAGGAGAGGCTGGCGCCTCATCCTCCCAACAGCAACAGTAGCATCAACAAGTGGTAGGCGTCATTGACTTCATCATCAGGGGCATGGCCTCGGGTGGGGCCTCGTACTCGGCTCGAAAAGCCTACGTCAGGCAGCTTAACATCCAAGAGCCTGCCCTGAAGAAGCAGAAGTACCTAGACGCTCCGCAGAGGCCAAACTGTCCACATGCCCTCGTCTTCACCAACGAGGACTTAGAGGGGGTCACAGTCCCCCACGACGAGGCCCTCATGGTCGCAGCCATCATTTCCAATTTTATGGTGAAGAAGATCTTGGTGGATAGTGGCTCGTCAGCCGATATCCTGTTTTTACGACACCTCTGAGAGAATGAAGCTTGTGCCAGAGCGGCTCCAGCCTGTCGATGTTCCCCTCGTCAACTTCTCCGACAGCGTCATCAGGCCGGAAGGAAAAATTACCCTACCCATCATGGTAGGGACAACACCACACCAGGTGACCTGAATGCATGAGATCCTGGTGGTGAAGGTTGTCTCTCCCTACAATGCAATAATGGGAAGGCCAACCCTTCATGCACTAAGGGCAGCCATGTCCTCCTATCACCTGGCCCTCAAATTTCCCATCGAGCACAGTGTCGGAGTTGTTTGTGGGAACCAGCAGATTGCTTGCCAATGCAATATGCGCTGAAAGGAAAGAATAAGGAGGCCCTGTCACTAGAAGGCCTCGACCTCCAGGAAGAGCCAGCGAGCCGAGGACCTCATCTCAGTTCTCCTGGATGAGTCAGGCCTAGAGAAGACAATCCACGTCGGGTCCAACCTTCTCCCTGAACGCCTATCTGAACTGGTAAGTTTCCTCAAAATTAATACCGACATCTTTGCTTGGTCAGCCACTGACATGCCCGGAATTGACCCCTTGGTCATTACTCACAAGTTGAGTGTGGACCCGATCTCTAGGCCAATCTGGCAAAAGAAGAGGAACTTTGCACCGGAACGATGGAAGGCCATAGGAGAGGAAGTTGATAAGCTACTCGATGTCAGCTTCATCCGTGAGGTACATTACCCCAACTGGTTGTCTAACGTGGTTTAGGTAAGTAAAGCTAATGGGAAATGGCGGATTTGTATTAATTTTACAGACCTTAACCAAGCCTGCCCGAATGACAGTTTTCCTTTGCCGATGATAGACCACCTCATCGACGCCACTACATGATATGAACTACTCAGCTTCATGGATGCCTTCTCTGGGTACAACCAGATCCAAATGCACCCCGATGACAAGGAGAAGACCTCGTTCATCACTGAGCACGGCATGTACTACTATAAGGAAATGTTGTTCGCCTTTAAGAATGCAGGGGCCACCTAGCAGCACCTTGTCAACAAGGTTTTTAAGAATCAGGTGGGGAGGAACGTCGAAGCCTACATGGATGACATGGTGGTGAAAAGCTTGAAGGCCGAAGCACACACCTCGAACTTGGCCGAGACCTTTGATACTCTGCGCAAGTTCAACATGAAGCTCAACCCGAGCAAGTGTGCCTTTGGAGTTATCTCAAGAAAATTGTTAAGCTTCGTTGTCACTCAAAGAGGCATTGAAGCCAACACAGACAAGGTACAGGCCATACTAGACATGGAACCCCCTTAGTCAGTAAAGGAGACCCAGAGACTCACCGACAGGATAGCCGCCCTCAACCACTTCATGTCGAAGTTGGCAGACCACTGCCTTCCCTTCTTCTGCACCATCAAGAAGCTGGAAATTTTTCAGTGGACGGAGGAGTGCCAGCGTGCCTTTGACGAGCTCAAGCTATACCTCGCCTCACCCCCGCTCCTTGCTCGGCTAACATTAGGGGAAACTCTATATTTGTACTTATCAGCTGGAAATGAGGTCGTCAACTCGGTCCTAGTGAAAGATGATAGAGTCCAAAGACCTATATACTGTGTCAACAAAGTCCTCTACGGTGCCGAAACCAGGTACTCTGAAGTGGAAAAGCTAGCCTACGCCCTCGTCACCTTGGCCAGAAAGCTCAAGCCATATTTCTAAGCCCATACCATCGTGGTCCTGATGAATCAGCCCCTTAAGGCCGTCTTCGACAAATCAGAGACTTCGGGATGCCTAATTAAGTGGGTGATCAAACTTTCGGAGTTTGACATCCAGTACCATCCGAGGCCTGCGATCAAAGCGCAAGCCTTGGCTGACTTCATAGCAGAATGCACCTTCAGCAGACCCCTTAGCCGACCTCACTAAGACGAATCAAAAGAAGCACGCCTGGTTGAGGAGCCCCCCTCCCCTCACATGGAGACTTTTTGTCGATGGTTCATCCAATGCCAAAGGGAGTGGAGCGGGCCTCATTCTCCTCACACCCGACGATGCCGTCATAGAGTATGCGCTGAAATTTGAGTTCCCTGCATCCAATAACGAAGCTGAGTACAAAGCCCTCTTGGTAGGGTTACAGCTCGCCAGAGATCTCGGCTCTAAGCACATCGAAGTCCTCAGCGACTCACATCTACTAGTGAATCAAATCAACGGTGAGTATGAGACCAGAGAACAAAGCATGACTAAGTACCTCGCCAAGGTTCAAGAGTTAACCCGCCACTTCCAATGTTTCTCCCTATAGCAAGTCCCGCAAGCCGAGAACACCCGAGCCGATGCCCTTTCCAAATTGGCAAGCACCTCGGACGCGGCCCTTGGCCGCACTATGTGCATGAAAAGGTTACCCCGACCCTCCATAGAGGACATCCAAACCCTCCCCGTAGAGGCCGAACCATCTTGAATGGACCCTATCATTGACTTCCTACTAACGGGGAGGCTACCCGACGACAGGAACAAAGTCAGAAGACTCCAATGTTAGGCATCACGCTACACCCTGCTGGAAGGTAAATTGTATAGGAGGTCCTTCACCTTGCCTTACCTCTGATGCCTCTGCTAGGAGGAGGGCGAGTACGTGCTCCGGGAAATTCACGAAGGCATTTGTGGCAACCACCTTGGCGGTCGAACCCTAGCCCAGAAAACATTAAGGCAAGGGTACTTCTGGCCGACCCTTCACAAGGATGCGGCTGAGCTGGTGCGAAAATGCGACCAATGCTAGAGACATGCCAACCTCTGCCATCAACCAGCCACCACCCTCTCGGCCCTTAGCAGCCCCTGGCCCTTCTCCAAGTGGGGGATGGACTTCTTCGACCCTTTCCCTCAGGCAGTGGGGGGGCAGGAAGTACCTCGTCATTGCTTTTGATTACTTCACCAAGTGAGTGGAGGCCGAACCCCTAGCCACTATCACAACACGAGCAATTCAAAACTTCTTTTGGAAGAACATTATTTACCGCTTTGCCCTCCCCCACATGCTTGTCACAAACAATGGAAAACAATTTGATGATGCTAAATTTCAAGAATGGTGCGCATCTCTCAAAATCAGACAATAGTACACCTCGGTGGGCTACCCCAGACGAATGTTCTGGCCGAGGTTACGAACAGAACCATCCTGGATAGACTAAAGACCAGGTTAGATAGTGCTAAAGGCATGTGGGCTAATGAACTACACAGCATCCTCTGGGCATACCGAACCACACCTCGGACAGCCGTAGGAGAGACCCCTTTCGGCCTGACCTATAGCACAGAAGCAATGATCCCAGCAGAAACCGGTCAACCAACGCTTTGGATCGAAGGGCATACTAAGGTTGAGAATGATGAGGTGCTCAGAATGAACTTAGACCTACTAGAAGAAACCCGAGAACAAGCACAGATTAGGATGACTGCCTATCAGCAACGAGTGGCCCGCTACTATAACTCCAGGGTGAAAGAAAGGCACTACAGAGAGGGAGACCTTGTCCTCATAAAGGTCATGGTCCCTGAACCTGGAGTGAGAAATTTGGGCCCCAACTAGGAAGGCCCCTTACCGGATTAAGCAAGATCTCGGCCCCGGCACATTTTGGCTAGAAAATTTAGATGGAGGACACGTCCCTCGGACGTGGAAATCGGAGAACCTCCGAATGTACTACAGATGAATGTAATTTTTTGATGAAATAATGAATGAATGAAGCAAAGTTCCTCTTCACCTCGGATGATCGAACGAATAAATACTAAGTCCAAAAAGACATGCGGCCTCGGGACCTGTCGACGCAGGAAGCCCTCTTCCGAGGGACGAACCCTCGGCATGGGCCATTGTGGAAAACAACACCTCACCCAGGACATACGAGCCAGGACGAAAGGCCTGTTACGCCTCATCACCTCGGAGCGTGGTGACCCCCTCGGCTACCTGCACTTCGCGCAAAGAAAATAGCGAGACAGAGCCCTCGACTTTGCCGGTGGAACGCCTCAGCCTCCCCTGAGAAAACACTTGGTAAGAACTAATCAGGGGAACTGCACCCCGATGGTGCTGCTCCACCTTGGCTCTTCGTCTACCCAAGTACCTCGGCGACATACCTCGGCCCTAGACCTTGACCTTGGTGCTAGGTCCCTTCGGCCTTGCCTAAGTTAACACAAGGGATTTAGGAGCTAGGTGAGCCCCACTTCGAACATATGACTCTGCCTCGACTCCCAATGTCCCAATTATTTTAGGCGAGCATGCAAATAAACGAGTACTATGAATGAATTGTGTGTGCCTTGTGTATCGTGGTCTTGATTGTTCGAAGGGGCAAAGACCTCTCACAAAAAAAAAAAAAGAGAAAGAGGAAGAAGAAGAAGAAGAGAAAGAAAGGGGAAGAGACAACATGCACAAAGCACAATAGATACAAAAAATGGCTTCATTCATTACTCAGTTTTGGTCTTGTATAGCCTTTACAAAAAGTTTTGTATTGCCTTCACAAAAAGAAAAAGAAGAAAAACAAACAGCAAAGTATTACAACAGTTGAGCAAAAAAAAGGGGGGTAAATCTACGCCTGCGCCTCGCCGTTGGCAGGAGGAGGAACGGAGTCTTCAGCCGACTGAGCCTCAGCGGGAGCATCGGGGATCACTTGCATCCCCTCGACGTCAAAATCTGGCAGCACCAATAGGAGTGCCTTCTTGGTATCTTCAATACCGTCGAGGTAGGACGACGAAGCATACTCCGCCAACGCATCCAGGTAGTCGGAGGACTTCTTGTACACCTCCACCACCTCGGCCGCTGCCTTCTTTGACTGTTCTACTGAGGCTAGGGCTAATCCCAACGAAGACTAGGGGGCCTCCTCCTCCACCAACGGCTTCACTGTAATGTCCCCATCACAAGCAGGTGAGCTACAGTTGTAGCCTCTTCATCTCGGAGTGGTGGGGGAAATCTCTCGACGATGACGTAGGCCTCCCCCCTGTCGGACCTGAACCTCCAGCCCTTGGGGTAGGAGACGTAGAAGAACTTATCTTTCCACCCATGGACAGACGAGGGGTTATGCATAGGCCCCCTTCTCGGGTGGAAGTAATATATGTTGGCCTCGGAAGCGTGCTTCTTCGACGTGAACATGGCATGGAACAGCCTCAACGTCAACTCCACGCCCCTAAGCCGAGCCCACACAATCATCATCATGATGGTCCTAAGGGCATTGAGTACAAGTTGACTGATAGTGATGTCATACCACTCTAGCAACTCAGAGATTAAGGAAGGGAGGAGAAACCTAAGGCCAGACTCCAAAAAATGTTGGTAGACACAAATTTCCCCCTCCTCGGGGGTCCACGGCCGATCGCCCACATCACGGACCCTCAGGTCATAAGACCGGGGTATGTGGAACCTCCTCGCTAGGGATTTGACCTAGCACACGTCCAAGGAGTTGTCAAACTCCGAACGCAGGACACTAGCGTCAACCACCCTTCGGGCAACACTCCCTCCCACTGGTCAAGCGATGACTTCCACAACATCATCCTCGGAGAGAGGAGATCCCTCGAGCTCCCTCGGCAATGCCAAGGTAGTGCTTTCATGGGGAGAGTCATTGCCCCGGTGACTGCCCTCGGCACCCCTCATGGTTAACCATTCCCTAAAGACGGACCTCCCGGCAAAGGGGCGCTATGGCTAAGGAACCCAGGGAAGACAGGGGAGAGGGGGCTGCAGGAGAGCTCCCTCCCGAGATGTTCGGGAGTTCATGGCATTCAGGGCCGAAATCTGAAAACAACATATTTGATTACCTAAGAGAGGATGAAATGTCTCAAAGAGAGGAAGAAATAGGAAAGTCCTGGAGAATTGATAGTTAGGGAGATGCGTTCATGCAAGAGCAAAGACGTCTAAGTTCAAATGAAGGAGAAAGTCACCGCCAGGGCCCCTATTTAAAAGAAAATGGATGACCTGGATCTCTCCAAATCCGATGGCTGGGAGAAATACGCTCCCACTGTCCAACTGTGATGTGCCACCTGGCACTCAGCCTCAAAAGACGAAACAACGCCCAAAGCAACAGTTCAGATCAACACGAATCCAACGGATGCAGGAGCCCTCCATTTCTACGAACTAGTTCCACCGCACCTCCTAGCGCGTGCTCTCGGAAGGCGAAACGATGTTGGGTGGACCGCGAAGATCGCCCGCGACAACCCGCTGAGCGAACCACAGGGCCCGCCCATCGCAAACCATTGGGCGGACCGCTCAACCCGACAAACGCACAACTACTAGAATAACCGTCCCCCGCACAATAGCCTCCTAACGTGACCTGCCCGTGCATGATACAGAACACATCCACCAAACCGAGGCATCCACATCACACACGTTTCCGAACCGAAGAGGGACGACGCACACAACGAAAACGATGCCACTGCAGGACACCCCTCGACTGATGAATCCGAAGGCATAACGACCACTACTCCCAACGACCGAAGCCAATACTTTACCTCGACTGCTACCCTCATTGTCAGCCGAAGCCGAGGCCTTGCCTCGGCCTCGGGAGTGGGGGGCAAATGATGGGGGTTAGCTTGGCCCAGCCCACTAACACTTGGCAGCGTCAGCCACAGCAGGAGGGAGCCCTGCTACCTTTGTATGAAGCCAACCGCATGACAGTCAGACATACCCACCAGGGCTTGTCGCCTGACCTCGTACGGCTCCCATCTGGGGCGTTCATCTTCACCTACCTCCAACACGCTCAAGTATAAATAAGAGGTAACTCCCCTTTAAAGGGGATCAGGAACAGAAAATTCTAACACAGCTTACTCATTTACTCCCTGCATCTACCTTGCTTCCTTAGCATTTACTCTGAGATATCTAGTGCATCCGAGGACTATTGCCAAGACCTCACCTGCACCCTCTCCTACTTTACACCTCATACTAACTTGAGTGTCAGAGCCTCTACCTCGGGTACTCGCCCGAGGCCTCTGACATTCCCTGTCTTGTAGTACCTCTGGTCACCAGGGACCTCGCCTCGGCTACCACAGTCCTCGAAAGGAATACCTCGCCTCGGCCTGCGGTCCTCGGCTTCGAGTCACCTCTTCCGAGGCCTCGAAGTCCTTGGCCAACATTTGAAACCTGGAAAGTGAATTTACCTCGTTGCCCCCGGCCAATCCGTGCGGCAACAATATATATCAGGATATATAATTATATTTTGTTTATAATATATATTCCTTTTTGATAAGTTTAATTTTTTATACTAAAAATTAAGATTTGAGGTCAAAAAAGATGCTTTTGGCGAAAATATAGGGTTGCATTTTAATGCATACGTCACGAAAAATTACCCAAAATAAAAATAATTACCTTAATCTGGTTACATTAAGGTATGGTCTCAAAAATAGGTTGGAAATTTAGCCGCCCCTGGCCAACGGTGTTTTTATAAAGTCAAACATGTGTGCACCAATTGACAGTTTTGGGGCAAACTCAAGACCATGGCCAGATGATGGTTCAAGCAGTTCAACCACCTGGGTCAACAGTAGTCTTGGACGAACTGCTGACCCAGTGACTTATTTGAGTCCCGGTTCATTGATGGTTTTTTTTGGATTAAAATGAACTAACCACCTGATTAATTGGGTGATGTTTGGTATTATCGTTGTTATGAAAACGTTATTTCCATTGAAACAAACATCGAAATGATGTTTTTTTTTCAGAAATTATTCTTATGGCTCAGTTTGAAAGGAGTATAATTGTATGAATACAGATGTAGAATGCAAAATCTTGTAATTTATATTATTTTTTATGTATTTGCACTGTACATATTTGTATTTATACTCCTTCCAATCTGAGCTTATGAAATCCAAGTTATTTAATGTTCTTGAAACAACTTAAAAGACACTCAACCAAATAAGAAAAAAAATGAAGGATGCTAACATGACCAAAACACGTTGGAGAAATGATTCCAATACCAATTACCATCTTGATAAAGCTGTAAGCCTATAACCCAGTGACAACCGACAAGGAGGGTGCCAACTGACTATTTATAAACTAATACTATGATTTCGGTTGTTCATAAACACTCACTGTAGACGCATACCGGAGGGTCACCGATCTGATAGATACCGGCCGTTGCAAAATTTTAATCCTTTGGTTAAAACTATGATTTCATAGAGAAGCAAATTGAAAAAAAAAAAAAAACTAACAAAAAAGCCCCACATCAATGTGCTCTGCTTTCTTTTACTTTTTTGGCTCGCTCTTCTTTTTCTTTTAGTTCTTTTCTTTGAAACTTGTTCAGGGGGGTTGATTTAAGGCCCATCACGGGGCGTATCGGAGTCTGCTTACCAGGATTTTTATTCTTTTATTTTTATTTTTTAAGCGAGGTGAACAGCATGAATGAAACCATGAAAAATAAAACAAAAATGTAGCCAATTCTTTTATTCTTTGATTGGAGAAATCTAACGAAATTTCAACTGCCAAAATAATAATAATATCAAGCATGTTGACATTGGGGCGTACAGGGTGGATGGGTGAATGTGTCCTTTTGCCCAACATAAAGCAGAGACACAAGCTATGCTGTCTGAGGTTTTGCAGATGAATAACCAAGGGAAAAATCTACGAGGAATTGAATGGTATTTGCATTGTGACATGGTAGGGTCGGTCATGCAGTCTAATTATATTTCTGGGGTACCACTAACATCAAGCTGGTTTGGTTTCTTATAAGTAATGTATATGGTCTAGTCTGTAGTATCATTATTCATATAATCTCTAGGTGCCGAATGGTTTGATAGAGGTTCATCCTGATCATTATAATATGTAAGGATTCTTTTCTCTCTTTTTCTTTTCAAAGGCAATGAGATTTACATGAAAGCATAAAACAAAACAAAATATAACGAAATTTCAACTGTCAAAAACACACATGTATGGGTGCATCATGCTCCACTCCAATCGTTTCACAGAAGAGCGACGGAGATTCCGCAGCTTGAGTATGAACATTCTATTTATGCATCAAAGGCATGTACTGTGTCTCCAGTCTCCCAATGAATACTTCCCTCGTATTCACATTTCCTTCTACACCTCTCGCAGAAATTGCTCTGGGAAAACAATTCACAGAGAAAAAAAAATGAAGACATCCCACTCGCGTATGTATATTAACTTTCTTTGTTCCCCAAAATTTTTGAAAGAAAACAGAGAGCCTCTACCCTTCATAAACTAATGATCCTTGCTGGGCGAAAAACTGATATGAGCTGGCTGCTTTTCAAGCATATATCAATCCAAGGCAATGGGAAATGGAAGCAGAATCGCCTCTCAGATTTTTGCTTGCCAGGAAAAGGTTGCATGCTGCACAGCCAGTTGGGGCTAACTGGAAGAACAATTGTTAGAATTTAGAACTAAGATGGACCCGAACTACCACCTGGTTTAGGCTCTGTTCGAACATATGTGAGATTCCGTTTAGTTAGAGATGGTACATTGCTGGAGGGTGTTGCTCCATTCTGAACATTAACAGCACCCTCAGTAGCTGTAGTCATCGGAGCATCTCGCTTCCACTGCAAGCTCCGAGCGCCTGTTTTAAGTGGGAGGCGGGCCCTGAATGCACCTGGGATGCCTCTGGGAAATGGAACCCTGGCAAGCCTAGCAGCAAATGGCAAGGCTCGTGCCATTCGGGGCCTAATCATGGGAGCAGTTTCTTGATGAGCAGAGGCCCTCATCACAACCTATAACAAAAACCAAAGCAGTTGTTTTTTGTCAGTAAAACGGTTTCTTTAAGTAATATAATATTTGCACAAATCCATGCATGTATTAAGTGGATAGAGTAAAACGCATGCCAACAATAAGCGCCCATGTAGAAGTGCTGCACACATACAATATATATATATATATATATATATATATATATATATATATATATATATATATATTTTTCAATCATGTCTAGATGCTTCCAGCTAGTTTGAGACTTTGAGTTCACTTGCATGTATGTATGTTCAAGAACCTCTTGCATTTAACTATAATAAACCATTTTATAAGGAAATGAACGAACAAAATTGACAGAGAAGGGAACTTAAATAATTTCCATCATTTGATTCAACGTCCTTAGCAGAAAGGATCAAAGGACTACCTCCAAATTTTGTAAGGAAATTTATCCTGGATTATAGTGCAGAGCTCATTCACAAACAAAAGCTCCAATAAATTAACTTTTCTAAGGAGCTCCAGTAAATCAACTCCTGACAAATAAACAACCAAAATCTTGATTCATACCTTCAGAATACGTGACATAAAAGAGGTTCCATTTAGAGATAGCGCAAGCTCTGCTGCCTCCTTGCGCATGAACTCCACATAGGCAGACCTGTTTGTTTATAAACATTTTTAGCCACATTACACAGGCATCAACAGAGACGGAAAGAAACAAATTTAAAAACCTACTGTAAAAACTAACCCTATTGGTTGTCCAGTTGCTGCATCAGTCACTATAGTAACTTTGAGAACTTCACCACACTTGTTGAAATGTCGAGAAAGGGTATCTTTGGTGGCAGCAAAATGAACCTATGAAAAACCAACAGCAATAAGTTTTTTTTTTTTTTGGTACCGACAACAATAAGTTTGAAATCAACCCAACAAACATTGCATTTGGAATTAGAAATACATACATTGCTGACAAAGACAGTTCTAGAATCAGCATCATCTGAAGGACGACTAGTGGAATATGAACCTGCAAAAAAGCAATAGAAAGAACTCAACCACCTAATAAAATGACAAAGAAAAATAAAAGAATGAAATGGCATATATACAAAATACATGTATGTAGATGGATAATTTAAGGGTCCGTAACTTAACAATGAATATGGCATTGAACAGAACAGAATTCATGCAGCCAACCTCATAAATTAGTTTCGATCTTATATAACCCTAATGATTTGGTTAACAAAATTGAGAAGGCCATGTTGCCAGTAATTTGGTTAACAAAAGAACAAATAACCCTATAAGGATCTTAAATAAATAAGCTCAGTTTGGAAGGAGTACAAATACAAATATGTAGAGTACAAAGCTATGTATTTTGTATGTATTTGTACTGTACATATTTGTATTTGTACTCCTTCCAAACTGAGCCTAAAACAACAGAAAAACAAATGAACCAAAAAGCACTCGTAAGTTTTACACCAGTTACAAGTGGCAGAGGAATAGCAACTTACAAGTCGAAGGAGGCACAGTCTTTTGAGATTCCTGATGAGTCTGCATAGGTGATTCCTAAGACATAACAGAGCAAAAGGTGCAGTTTCAGCAAACCAGTACAAAGAATAAAAAGAACAAGAGCAGTACTGTTTTGGATCATCCATTTTAATTACAAAATGAGAATCAGCAAGAACTAGATTCTTACATTCTCAATACCAGCAGCAACATTGCTGTTCTCTTTCATGAACCGAAGGCCCTTGACTTCACCCACCCCACTGTCCTGTAAAGTTTTTCTATTCTCCATGTCCCTCACCTCCCCCGATGTCTTGTAGTGCGGTGGTTTCCATGTATTTACATTCACTGAGATGTTCACAATCTTACGAGAAGTGTTTGCCACCAAAGGTGGAACCTGATCTTTCATCCATGTTTTCCTCGTAGCCTCATCAGTGTTTTTAGCTACTCTGTACTGCACCATTAGTGAATCTCCATCCTTGTCTCCAACAGATGTACCAGCCTGAGAAGCATCTATAACCCTGTGATCCACAACATTGATATCATCATAACCATCATTATCAGATACCGAATCAGGTGTCAAGCAAGCACCCTTGTCCAGCATCGCCATCTTCCCAGCCAGTTCACCATAATCATGTCCTTGCATATAATCTGAACCAGTCACTCCTCCATCTTGTTCAAGATCACCATATTCTCTGTTTTCCATAGTAGGTATTCGATATCCTGATGCTTGGGTAGTTGCCCCTGACACATTCGTACTCTGCTCCAAGCAGTTGAACACATTTCCAGAACATTTAGACCTGATTACATCTTCAGCAGCTTCTGTTGTTGCTTTAATTGCACTTGTCATTGTATTCGGCACTCTTGCAACTGATCTTATCCTCTGTGATCGATCATCTAAGGACAAATCCCCTGTGGATGTTGAAACTACAGAAAGAAGACGCTTTGATGCTGGCTCTGTTCT
Organism: Nelumbo nucifera; assembly: GCF_000365185.1. The sequence continues at coordinate 1,784,964 of NW_010729092.1, read as the reverse complement.
TGAATTTGATGGCCTTAAAGACCCAACTGCATCTCGCACAGCAAATTGAAGTAGCCGACGAGGGGCATCAATGGTTGGATGGGAGCTTAGCTCTCTCTGCCATATATGAAATGATGGTCAGGAAGTTCAATAAAAGAAAAGATAGGGGTGCATGGTCAGTTTTATAATTAACCAGGACAAAGCAAGTATCATACTGGCCATCATACTGTTCCGTACTGCATTACAAAATTCTCAAACATGGAAGTAAAATGATTTTTTGATGCATGATCAGAAAAGATATGAACAAGAGATATTGTCACTTTATGCAATATGTCCCCTAAATTTAGTGTTATAAACTATCCAAAAGTCCGTAAGCCATGTGGATAGTGGATACAAGACAAAGACAAAAATGATATGTCAGAAGTCAGAATGAAAAACCACGTCATTGAGTACAAAAGCCATAATTCAGTTACTTTGTATTACTCCAAACAGAAGTACATTATAATTTTCAGGAAAAAAATTACAATTTCAGAAACAAACAGAACAAAAAAAAGATTTAAGAATACATTTGGTTTCATGAAAGATTAGTAAAAGAAAGACAAGAGGGAGAGATAAATCAAGGAATGACCAAGCCGCATCAAGAGAAGGCCAACTGGCCAAAAAGATCAATACCGCAAAAGGCCAAGAATCAAAAAGAACATGTGGGGGAAAAAAGAAATGAAGCCAATAATGTCTAATCCCCAATACAAATCAACCACAGATGTCTAATCCCTAGGTCCTGGCAGGGCTACCTCCACTAAGGATGTCCAAGATAGCAGCCCCGTTATTTTTTGACAAGTCTCTGCACAAAATTAGCTGCTTATTGAAGATTTTTTTAGATCAATGAAGATAAATTTTATTAAGAATCAAAAAGAAAGAATTACATCAAGGTGGAAAGTTCACCACCACAAGAAACTTTTGATTTTCACCCAAAAAAATGGTTGTCTTGTAGTCCCTTGTTTAGCCAATGTGTCTGCCATCCCATTTGCTGTTCTTCTAACCTATCTAAATGTGGCATTCATCCCTCTTGCTAGGGATTCAATTTCACAGACTGTATGCCTGTAAACCCATGGGATTTGGGTACTATTCCTTGTCCATGAGTTACCCACTTGAGAATTCCCTTCCACTTCCAAGTTAAGAAACCCAAACTGCTTAGCAAATTTAAGGCCCTGAAGAAGACTATACAACTCTGCTGTCACTGCATCACGGTCATCACCATTGGTTACAGGACCTGAATATAAGCAGTTTATTGTAGATTTATAGTACTTTGCTGATGTCTTTTCTATATCTATATTAGAAGGAAGGAAAGAGGGGAAGCCAAGGGTCCTCTCAACACAGAGTTCACATGGACCTCCTTCTCTTGTCATTTCTCACATATGCAGGTTATCTATTTGTAAACTAAACTATTAAAATATAATAAGTTAGATTAAAAAACTTATATTTTAATTTTCTCTAATAAAATCCATCATTATTCTCTCTAATAAGATCATTTTTAACCCCCCCCCCAAAAAAAAAAAAAACAATAGTTAATGTTTGTGTAACATCTCTCCTCCCCTATTAAATCCCTTCTTTGCTCTTAAACCTCTCTTGATCCCTTGTGATTCTCATATAAAGTAGGGATATAAATTAGGTGGGTGGGGTTGGTTTAAGAGCCAACCCTAAACATGGACCCTGGCCTGGGCCCAGCCTGATGTTAAAACCCAGACATAACTAAATTTCTATTCAACCCCATGCATTGCATGGGTTTACTCACTAGTTGATTTGTATTAAGGAGGTGAGGTTAGAAGTTCACAAACAATAGAATGGGCACACTTTCCAACTTTGTGCCAGTACGCCACAGGTACAGGTTCCATTTGCCACACCATATCGTGGTTTTCTGTTGGTGTATTCCTCCTGGTGTAAAAAAGTTTCCTTTAACCAACCACATTTCAGATGGAATTCTAGTTTATTGCCTGAAAAATTATGCGAGTCTCGTGAAGATTTCTTACTTTAGTTGCACGAGTTAATATAGTAGTCCACATGCTTCCTTTCTAATGTGTTGGTCTCATGTCATTGGTCATCCAAAATATATGAACCTCTAACAGGAAGAGACGGGGCTTTCATTTCTGAAATATCAAACATCTTGTATGACTACCTAGAATATACAGGCAAAGATATGGATAAGGGCCATTGCATGGTGGAATTATAAAACCTTGGGCTGACAAATGATAGAAGCGGGATGCAAGTTTGAGTCCAGGAGCATCCACATCATTGGAAAAAAATGATAAAGGTTGGGCCTGTATCCAGTGAAACTATCCCAAGACCCAAGAAGAGCTTGGACCAATATGGAGCCTTTTTATATAGATGTAGAATATAGATATAGGTATCTTCTGCTATTGACTTCCACTCTCTAAATCAATTTTCTTCAATGATTGTCCTTCAATTCCTCCAAAAGATCATGTAGAAGATACCTTCATATGCAAATAACTTTCCATAGCTTCTGACAGTGAAATTTAGTTATTACAAGGAGCAGGCATTGGAATACAATAAAACAAGTAAGCCTCCTGGAAGGCCAAGAGTGAGTTAATGGCAACCGGGGAAGTTGAGAATGTGGCTGAGTTGGGAAGGCTAATGGGCTGTAAAGTGGGGCACCTCCCCTCTAAGTACTTGGGTCTGCCCCTTGGGGCCAAGTGCACTTCAAAAGGCCTGAGGACTCCAGTTTTAGAGAAGGTTGATTCGAAGTTAGCCTCCTGGAAGGCCAGGAATCTGTCTAAGAGTGGAAAGGTAACTCTAATTAAAAGTTACATGTCTGTTCTTCCAATTCCATCTGAGGTGGCTGGCCAGATAGAAAGGAGGATAAGAGACTTTCTATGGAGTGGTTGGAATGATTCATCCAAGTATCGCTTGGTGAACTGGGATCAGGCTTGCAAACCCATGTCATTTGGAGGTCTAGGGTTAAGGAAGGTCAAACTGTTTAACAAAACTCTCTTGGGTAGCTGGCTCTAGAGATTTGATAAGGATCCAAACAATTTGTGGAGGAAGGTTATCACTGAGAAATATCGTTTGAGTAGCAATGGATGGGATGCAGAATTACCCCTCTCTTCCAACGGCTGCAGCCTGTAGAAGGGCATATCAAAAGTCTTCAGTAGTTTTAGTGAGAGGCTGCTTTTCAAAGTTGGGGATGAGATGAAGGTGAGATTTGGTTGGATTCTTCGTTTGGTGATTTTTCTTTAAAAGACAGATTTCCCTCTTAGTTTAACATGGCGGATAACAACACGGCTTGGGTGGCAGACAGATGTGAGGTGAATGGTAGATCAATTTGCTGGAGGCCTTCCTTTAGAAGGAGTTTTAATGATTGGGAGATTAATCAAATTTCTGATCTGTTAGCTCTACTGCAGAATCAACCTCTGGATGTGCAGAATCAGGATGCTAGACTTTGGAAGTGGACCTCCACAGGGGTTTTCTCAGTCAAATCCTTTTACAAAGGCCTGGTTGGAGCTTCAGGGAACCCCTTTTCCCAGCAAGGCCATTTGGGGTTCAGCTGCACCTTCCAAGGTGAAATTCTTCATTTGGGTGGTTGTTCTAGAGAAGTGTTTGGCTAAGGAAATGCTCTTGAGGAAGGGGTACCCTATACAAGACAGATTATATGTGCTTTGCAGCAGGGAGGATGAGTCAGCAAGCCATTTGTTCTTATACTGCAGCTTCGGCTCAGCTGTGTGGAGCCACTTTTTAAGGGCTCTTAACCTGCATTGGTGCTGTCCCTTCTCAGTCAAGGACCTTTTGCAAGAGTGGGGTATACCGGGCTTGTCAAGGAAAGGGATAGTTTGTTGGTCAGCAGTCCCTCTGGCAGTAGTGTGGGCCATCTTGTCAGAACGAAACTTGAGGATTTTCGAGCAGACAGAATCACCAGAATCTGTGGTGATTAATAGGGCTATAGAGGACTTGAGGAGTTGGTTATCCTTACATTCTATATTTAAAAATGTTACTTCCTCTTCGTCTTTTTTGAATGTAGATTTTTGTGTGGGAGTGTAAAGTTTCTTTTAGTACATATTCTCATGTACAGCCTCTTAATATTAATATTTTTTTTACTTTACCTGTTCAAAACAAAAGTAAGCATGTATTTATATTAGAAGACAAAGAAGTGTTGATATCCAAACACTATTGGTCTTTTTTTGAGAACTTGTAAAGTATTGTACTAATAATAACTTAAAAAAGAAAAGAAAAGAGTGTCCATGAACAAGGGACTGTACAATGGGCATTTTCAAACACTTTGAAAATGTGTGAGTATAATTCTCATTTGTTTTTTGAAGATAAATAAAAAAGAAACTTTATTAACTTTTATAGGAACAAAATTCATCATCGTCATCATCCATCCCTCATCCCAACTATAGGCGGTCGGCTTATAGGAAAAAAATCTGAATCAAAAAAAGAGCTATTTGTTCTCCCATTGATATAGTTAGGCATGGCTTTCCAGGACAACAGCATTCCTATGATTTTCTTGGTCACAACTAATTCTTCACATGTCTTGTTTTCAAAAACATGAGCATTCCTCTCACCCTAGATAACCCAAAACACTGCAGCTGGTATCATTTCCCACAGTAGCTTGCAACTCCTACTCATACCCCTCAACTGCCATCAATATTGTCAATAATTTGGCATATAATTATCCAGAATGCCAGTTTCAAGCCCGAGTTTTCGAACCCTTTGTAAATATCTATGCAAGTAAAGTCTCTAACCTTTATTGGTTTCAGATCATCTTGCCGATTCCGTTTCCTTTGATGTGAAGGTTGGGGAGAAGGTGATCGTTTATTATGGCCAGATCCTTGATGAGTCTTTGCCTCTGGGTGGAAATTGTCAATCTCTGAGCTTCGAAGAGGAGGGGGTTCAGCTACATCTCTTACCAGTCCTTTCCATTCCCTATTCCGTCGACTCCTGGGTTCCTTAGTCAACTTTTCCCTTTCAGATTCATAGTCTAGATTCTTAGGATCATTTCTTTCTGTCTGTTCAACCAATATAGGCTTTGTCTTAGTCACTTCATCATGACAAGTTTCTTCAGCTTGCACATACAGATGTAAGTTTGAAGAGAGGTGATCCCAGAGCCTGAACAAATATAAAATTGCAGGTGATAACAACTTTAGCAAGCAAATAATTTCTATGACCTCAAATTAGACTAAAGGTGAAGTTGAATTACCAGGAAACAAAAGATTCACTATCATCCTCCAGAAACACATTTAGTTCATTCCTTGCCTCTCCTTTGGGCCTGCCATTTCTGACTAAAACAATGACATATTCCTGCATATGCAAATATGGAAAAGAAATTGCATAAATTTCCATCCTAAATGTTCAAGCATTTTACTTAATTAATTCTCAAACAAGGCTGCAACTTGAGCAAAACTGAGTTGAGCATTTGTTAAAACTCAAAGGAGCTTGGTCTGAGGTCCCAAACCTGGTGCAGTAAAAATTATTCAAATCAAGTAACCAATTTGCACCCCTACTCTCAAATCTTGGTTTCTGAACTCCAGACACATATAGATAAATGAAAACAACTTATCATAGTGATCTTCTATGGAGTTACGACAGTGTACAGCAGAAGCAGAGATATGGGAGCATGGAAATAAAATAAAGTGACAGCATATGCCTCCTGTCAATTACTTTGGCAACAAAATACATTTCTATGTTATAAGAAGCTCTGTATAGAAAATTAGAGATTGACCACAAGTCGACAATATCAACAACTTTCCTCCACGTAGGTGAGACAAATCCAAGGTAAACTAGAGATACCATAAAAAAAAGAACATCGGAAAAAATGGTCTTTAATAAGTTTTATGCCTAAAGAAATCATAAATAATAACCAATTACTCGTGCATATTCCTGCATCATTCAGAGAATAAAAACATTCAAAATGCTGATATCAATAAGAGCTTTGATTGAAATACTACTCCTGTGAAATCTGAACTTAGGCTTCTTGATACGACAATTGTGAACTAAAGTTCATGAAGTTTCTAAAGGTTCGCATGATCAAGAGTTAGGCATATCAATGCACTCATGCCTAACTTATAGTTTGTTTGCATTGTACGATACAATGGCACCAAACCGCCCTCCGCCCCCCCAACTACCACCACACACACATACGAAAAGAAAGTGTTTGTTTCACTCAGTTTGTGATACTCCAGCTTGGAGAAAAGCGAAGATTATCGGCAGAAGTTCAGACTAATGAGACAGAGAACCCTCATATCTCTTATGTCGTGAACTAATTCTATGGTAAGCGAAAATCGACGATTCCACCAAGCACCTTTTCAATTTGTAAACAGGGAATATATAACAGTTCGTGCAAATCGAGACAAAGATAGTGAAGGAGATGGAATCATACCACAAGAATATCATCGGTGTAATCCCCCATAAACTCCTTCAACTTATCCTTCACTGTCTCTCGCAGCTTTGCCACTCCATCCCCGCTGAAATTAATCCTAAATGTCCGCTCATCAATTCGATCCGAACCTTCCATCACTGAATTCGTTTCTCTCTATTCAACCCCAGGAGTGAATAGAAAAAACCCTAGTTTGCCTTTTCAATGAAGAAGATTCAAATTATAACTATGCACGTCCGTTACGCAGTTCTGATCCCTGACAAATAAATTTTCCTTTCGGAATGTCCAAAAATAAATTACTAAAAGAAAAGGAGTGAACGAATGGAAAGTTTTCCGATCAACTGGTGTTTTCCCGACGATAACATACGGCAAAAACGTCTACTCCACGGCGAATGACCCCGCCACGCTTCCTTTTCCCGGGGACAGACCCCGCGGAACCCTATATATGTGCAAGCCAGGATGACCATTTTTTGTTAATTATATTAAAAAAAAAAAACGAAAATGATTTCTTTCCCTAAATACCCCTCGTATTTCTAAATTATACCAACAGAATGCTTAAAAGTTACTAAATTACCCATGAACCAATAAATACCAATATGATGAAGAAAAATAAAAAACTAATACGTAGAGAGGCCTTCACATTTAATAAGGGCGGATTCGACCGGAGGTTTAATTTTCAAGCTCGACTAGCTAGAAAATTATAGGTTTAATTTAGTTCGATTCAAAAGTTTATAGGTTTGAGTTTCATTTGCCTAGAGTTCGATTATGAGCCAAACCTCCAATAAAATTAAAAAATATATATAAATATTTTTTTTTATTTTATATATAAAAAAATTAAGAATTATAAAAAATTAGTTATTATTTTACATATGAAAATTAATATTATTATATATACATATTTATTTATTTGTGTATGTTATTTTTACATGTATAATATTTTTATTATATATAAAAGCTTGATTAGGCTTGTGAGCCTTATGAGCCGAGTTATATTTGGCTTGAGTTCAACTTGATTAGAAAATAAGTTTATATATTAGATTCGAATTCAGCTCAAAGCTCAATTTAGATTGAATTGAACTGAGCTTTTCACGAGCCAAACTCGAATAATTCATAAAAGACTCGATCCATTTTCACCCCCTTTTGGTAATGAATTATATTATTTTAAATTGAAAAGATAGGGCTCCTCTATATAAAACAATACCAAAAATAATTTTATATTTTGATATTTATAAATGTCAATTTTAGTTTATATTGTCGTTGTGTTGGTTTGATAGGCACACAAGCTTATGAATTTTGACGTAGGTTTTTATGTTCAGCCCTGAAATTATTGGGCCTATGCTGGACACTTTAGGTTTTGGCCCAAGTAAGAAAATAACCAATCAACCTATGTCAAATCAGGTGGTATTTATCAAATTTTGGGAGGGGGGGGAGGGCGAGGGGGGTTGATTGGTTAAAGCTCTTATGGCATTATGTGCATCATAGATTTTTTTCATATATATTATAGCATCTATCTATATATACATATATACATATATACATATATACATATATATATATATATATATACTATATATACTATGTCAATGGGGGATTATTCTTGAGACCAAAGCTTATTTTATCGGTAATTCCTCAATTAATGTAGCGGAGGCTTGGGCTGCGTGGGAGGCCCACAATATTGCTTTTAACTATAGGGGTCTCCCCATCTTCATTGAGGGAGAGACTCTTATTGTGATTTCGTGTTTAAAGAATAAAGTGGATTGCCCGTAGAGATTGAAGACCATCACCGATGAGTGTTTAAGTTGGCTGGAGATTTGGATTGTGGTGTCACATACAACCATGTCTATAGAGAGGTCAATCAAGCTGTGGACTGGATGGCAACCCAAGCTCTTTCTTTTCCTCTCAGCACTCTCATTTTTTGCCCTCCCTCTATCCCTAGAGTCTTAAGTTCTATTTGTTTTTGTGATGATTGGGGCCGAGCTACCCCCCTGCCCCCCCTCGTCTTGTGTAGCTCCTCCTATTTCTACCAAAAAAAAAAACAAAAAAAGCTCACACGTATCTCAATTCCTCTCATTTATCACACATGTGCACATTTTTTTTATATTAAATCATTAAAAACCTAATGGGTCTTTATTGTCTCTAATAAAATCCATATTTACTCTTTAATAAATCTCTCTCTCCCTCTCCCTCTCTTTCTTTAATAATTGTAATATTTCCCCTCCCCATTAAATATTATTTTCCTCTTAAATATCCCTTTTGGCTCTCTCTGATAAAGTACGGTGTAAATTAGACGAGTTGGGTTAGATTAAGGATAAACCTAAATATGAACTTTAACTTGGATCCAAAATTTCCCACAAATACATAGGGTGAACCAATCTAAACAAATAATTGCTCATTTATTTGAATTACTAGGTTTTTTCCTATATTTTGCTAATTTCATTGGGTTCAAGTTTTTTCCTCTGTTTTTATTTATTTAATTTAATGTATACTTGTTTAATGGATTGCTATGGTTTTATAATAAAATGTAGTAAAAATAACTAAATGTGAGTTTTTGGTTATCTTCACCAGCTCAATTTTGAAATTTCTTTTTTAACTTGGTTATTAATCTCATGATAAGCACATTTTGATGCTTTATAAGGACTACACAATGGGAGGTAACCCATTGCCCCAACCCAAGTCTCTACTATAACTAATTAAATAATGTATCAATTGAGCCACTATCGCTTGATTTATGTGCTTCTCATAATATATAAACTATATAAAAATGAAAGTTGGAAGCTCAATAACTAAAAAGGAAAAATAATATATATATATATACATTCTAAAGTAGAAGGTGCCAAGTAGGTGGTATGAGTTTTATCAGAGAACTCATTTTCAGCCCCTCTCATTTTTGCCTTCCTTACTCCCTCATCACTCCCTTCTATCTCTCTTATTTGTGCATCTCATCATGCCTGGTCCACCCATTTTACATTCCCTAAATCCTAATCGTGATAGGGTAGGAAAACAGGGCCAACACGCCTCTGTTTTCTACCATTCTTCAAGTTAATCCATTCACTACTATTCAATATTCCCCAAAAACGAATATTTTTACAGTTGTTTTCCCCACAGTTTTTTCAAACGACATTCAAGCTTTTCTCAGTCGTCCTGGATTGAGAAATGGGTCATTTGGAGTGAGAAATTGGTGGAACATTTAAATTACAATTCTCACTTGGGAAGTAACTTTTTTGCCCTGAAAATATCAAGCACCAAGCCACCAATTGATAACATTCGCCTCTATGATACCCACAGAAAAATGGAAGTGCAATTCTGATAATCATTTTATAAAATCTCCTATTATCAGAAAATGAGCTCTTCCCGGCTTCAATCAAAGCAAATAATAACAAATTAAAAAAAAAAAAAAAAACTTAGGACCAGTTTGGTTTGCAGAAATAGGATCTGGAATTGGACCAAGGTTGGGCAGTTCCCATTGGGAATGACTATTCCCTCTCCCTTCCTTGGGAATGAAATCACATTCCTGATTATTTCAATTATGTTCGATTCCTATCTGAACCAAATATAATGGGAATAAACCATTTTTATTCTGATTCCAAAGGATTTAAATTCCCATACCCCCTCTTTTTGGAAATTCCATTCCATTCCAATTTTGATTGATTCCTATCTGAACCAAACAGACTATAGAAATAGATCATTCCAAACTATAGAAGTATACCATGACCATTACAGACTGAAATAAACCATTCTCGTTCTGCTTCGAAAGGATTTTGGTTCCAATTTGATTTTAATTCCATCTGGAAAAGCAAACTGATGAAGGGAAATTTGGCCCGACCTCGCAGTTACCCGACACGTGGCAGAAACAAGCAACTCGGGACAGTAGAGCGCCCGAAGCAAGCACCGAAAGCAAAGCCCAAGCC
>NW_010729092.1:1719524-1767663 GCF_000365185.1 Nelumbo nucifera | reverse complement strand
GCGCTATCTGGTTTATCTTGCCTTTGAAGGATTCTAACTTGAGCTTCGGAGCCCTTACGCCGGGTTCTCCCCAGAGCTTCTCTTCTCCTTCCGTTTCGGGTCCCTGTTACTCAGTTCAGAGGTAAGATCATTGATAGCTAAGACCAGCCAGATTGTGCATCATCACAAACAAACTCTTAAAATACATTAAATTTTTAGGGGTATTCTAGATATATGATTATGAAAAATGTGATTATGAAATCTTAAGTTTTTTGGAATTTGGGGGAAATTCAAGGATATTTTAAAAATTAATATTAAACATAAAAACATTTTTAATAATGAAATATTTTAATAATTCACCAGCAGGGTTGGGGTGGGTTCAAAGAATTATCATGTGTAAATATTTTCCTTATTTCCACTCCATCCCCGTTTAAGATTGGGAAAACCCGCTCCAAAATGGGGCAAGGTGAGGTGGGCCCTGAATTTGATGGGAAAAATTGCCATACCCATTAAAAAAAACAGACCATTAGACATCCGATCAAAATCACTAGGGGTATAATTTGGGTGGACCTAACCAAAACCCGATTTGATCCAACCCAAACCCTGCACATGCTAGACTTTAGATTGGAATTGGGCTTAGAAAACTTAGTCATTGACCTATTGGATTGGATTTGAGATGAGATCTTTGGTATCCTGACACCGACTTAGCCCAGCCCAATCTTTTATATGTATTAATAGAATAGGGGTGCTCTCTCCGTGGAAGAAATGGTGCGAGTAGATTCCCACGTGAGAGCACCCAGTAATTACAATAATTAATAAAATTTATTGATTATTACAGTAATTCAATAAATATATAATTAATAATTATTTTATTATAAATATTGTTAATATAGATATTTATTTTAATTTTACTTTAAATTAATATTATAAATATTGTTATTAATAAATAATGTTAATAAATTTAGTAATTATTATTATATTAAAAATGTTATTAAAAGTATTGTTATTGATTATTTAATACAATATTATAATTACTAACTATTACTGATAAATACTATTAATTTAATTTAATTTTGGTAATTATTAATTTAATGAATATTGTTAATAAATCCTATACATAAATTTAATATTTACTTTTATATTAAAAATAACTAAATAATATTATTAAAATTATCATTAATGATTATTTAATTAAATAGTATAATTATTTACTATTATTGATAAATGTTGTTAATAATGTTCTGACAACCGACGGTTCGACCATTCGGTTCTAACGGATGGCCCGTTCTGACAACAAAAATTACAAGCAAAAAAAAAACCATTATGGCCATCAGTTTTCAGGTCGATTGTTCGATCATCCAATTCGAATGGATAGTCCGTTCTGACAACAAAAATTATAGGCAAAAAACTGAGTTTGTGAGGTCCATTAAGTAGTACCATACGTGTTATGTCATTCAAACGTGCGACTCATACGACCCGAAAATGGAACCATTATAGCCATTGGTTTTTGGATCCACAATTTAACCGTTCGATTCGATTGGGCAGCCCATTATGACAACAAAAAATTATAAGCAAAAATTTACGGAACCTTTCTGGCCACTGGTTTTCAGGTCGACGGTTTAATCGTCCGGTTCGAATGGATGACCCATTATGACAATAAAAATTACAGGCAAAATATCGAGTGTGTGAGGTCCATTCAGTAGTATCATACATGTTATGTCATTCGAGCGTGTGACTCATACGACTCGAAAATGGAACCGTTATGGCCACCAGTTTTCAGGTAGACGATTCGACCATCCTGTTCGAACGAATGACCCGTTCTAACAACAAAATAAAAAAAAATAAAAACAAAAACCATTGAACGAGTCAACGGGTTGGCGGTTCGAACACTCAAGTCAATGGGCCATTGGCCGATTCAACGGTTTTTGGCCAGCGACTGGGATTGAGGTAAAATGGAATTGGTTGCTTGAACGGTTCCCAATTAAAAAGAAAAAAAAACGGATGACCCATTATGGCAACAAAAATTACAGGCAAAAAATTGAGTGTGTGAGGTCCATTAACCAGTACCATACATGTTGTCATTCGAGTGTGTGACTCATACAACCTAAAAACATAACCATTATAGCCACCGGTTTTTGGGTCAACGGTTTGATTGTTCAGTTCGAACAGATGGCCCGTTCTGACAATAAAAATTAAAAAAAAGACCAAAAACCATTGAACGGGTCAATGGTTCAACCACCCGGGTCAATGGGTCGTTGACCGATTCAATGATTTTTGGCTAGGGATCGAGATTAGGATAAAATGAAACCGGTTGCCTGAATGGTTCTTGATTAAAAAAAAAGGCCAAAAACCGTTGAATGGATCAACGGGTCAAACTTAGGTCAATGGATCATTAACTGATTCAACGATTTTTGGCCAAAAACCGAATCAACAGATCGACGATTCCATTCCAACCCTTACGAAGCAGGGCCCCTTTGCTAGTTTAATTGAGTTACATTTACTCAACTCCATACTCATTCGCAAGTATTATATTGTTATGTCATATATAATGTATTTTCTATAATACATTTATGATATCCATATATATTTTTATACACTAAGCACATTATGCAATGACAACTATATATATTATTTTATTTATATTTTTTTATTAGTGTAAGGGATGTATGTATATGATATAATACTATGGTTTAACTTTTACTACTGCAAAGGCAATAAGCATCCATTCTATAAATCATAGATTATTAGTTTATGAAACCCAAATGAAGTTTGAATGAAACGTATAAGCACAAAACATGAGTGAGATGGCTCCAAACCCAAACCCGACCAACCTGTTAGACTTTGGGCCCAACCCAAAGTTGTGTTAGGGCTATTCGAAAACAACTGAAAATGACTAAATTAAAGCTATGTTTGGTTTGAAGGAAAAGGTAGAGAAATGAAAGAAAATATAGGAAAGTCTATACAATGTTTGTAAAGGTTTATTTACATTTTCCTTCTTTTCCTTCTTTTCCTTCTTTTTTTATTTTTCCATCAAACCAAACGCAGCCTAAATCTATTGCTTTGTTTTTAAGTGAAATAAATTATTAAGAAGGTTGTGAGACTGATCCAATTGAAATTGGGTTATTTGTGATATTACCAAAACAATGAGTCATTCAGTTCAGCCAATTCAACCCGTCCAAGACGTTATAATCTTATGATTGGATCGGTTGGGTCTGGGTAGCATTGAACCCGATTCAACCCGTCCAAGACCAAGATGCATTGCTACTTTGCTATAACCTAGAAGTCATAGTCATAGTCATAGTCATAGACAGACAAAACAGTGATCGTAGGACCGGTCGAACCCATTGTGAAACCGGGTTGTCTCAACTGGCGGGGTTTTAGGGTTCATGCCTTTTCTTGTCATGGAGCAAGCTACGTAGTAACTGCAGTAACGCGCCAGAGGAGGCGGAAGACTAGAGTCCTGCTTGACTACTCGGGCTTTCTCGGTAACATATTCTTCTTCAGAAACGAAAGTTATTCGTTATTGGCCTGAACTTCAAGGGTTCAGTTGGGCATAACGAAGCTCATTTAGCTGCTTTTGCCGTGTTCCAATCGGCTCAGTTCATAGTACATCAATTAAACTTGGTTTTTAGAGTTGTCATTATTAAGTATAATATGGGTTGAGCATGTAGTTACTTTTTAATTGCTGAGAACAATCAAGAAATCATTTGGTCTTCACTTGAATCTTTGGTTGCACACAGTGAACTCATTTAGATCATTTGCCTCTGTATTGTGAAATTAATGGATTACCATGTTTGTTTTAGGGTCTAGTGATTAGAGGCTTCTGATTTTGGAAGTCCTGATTTCTAGTTTATTCTAATCGTTAGCATTTCAGTGTTTCTTACTTTTATTTCAGTTGTTCTTTGCTTTCATTCCAATTGCTAATGAATACACTCTGTTCTTTTTTCTTTTTTCCTGGTTGGTCCGCGGTGAACCAGAAAGGAATTATATTCTTTTACACACTTTTTTTCAGAAGTAAAAGAAATGGAAGCTTGAAAGGTTTTCCCAGTGGAATCCATATTTGAATCATTATTCGGTCATACATCATATATCTTTTTTTTGAGCTACATTATATATGTACTTGTATATTTTTAGATACTGAATTGAATTTGGAAATCGATTTCTTACATTTCCGGTAATAGCACAGTGGACTTAAACTCGAGCAGTTTGATCTAATTGCAGGTAAACTACGAAGGAAAATTTTGAGTCTCTTGTTGGGAAGATGACTTGAATTTGAGTGAAATTACAGCATGGACCCTTCTCAAATCTTTGTTGATCCAGACCCAGAAAGTAAACCAAAGGATAATGTAAAAATTGCATTGGAGAAAGTGAATGGAGTATTCTTGGCGACCCGGGATCAACAGGGGCTTAGGTGTATGAGTAATTGTGAGGACACCACGTTTGATATTGAATGTTTGTTGGATCAACATACTAAGGTAGAAGATGAGGCCATGGATGTGGAAGTTGATATAATTGAATGTATGAACACTAATGCTAATAGCTTGGATGAAGCCGACGATCCGGATGCAACTGAATACTCAAGTTCTTTTGGTGACACAATTTCGGGAACTGAGGATAATTCAAGGTTGAGTGATGCTGAAGTGGAGTCTCGGTACTGTGATGACAATGATTTGGCTTCTACTTTCTTTGATGGGCTTGATAGTCTTTTTCGAAAAAGGTATTTTTCCCTTTTATTTGCATTTAGTGTGGGTATTATCATAATTACTATATCTTCATTCATGGTGATTAGCAGTGGGATGCCTATAGTGTCAGCCTTTGAAGATGCCCACATTTTCAGTGGTGGAATTCGTGAGTGCTGATGCATTAATCTGTCTTTAGGACCCATATTCACCTATTAATCACTACGCTTCCCCATATATTTCCAACAAAAAAAGAAAATAAATAGAAAAGAAAGAAAGAAAGACCACTTAAATATCTTAGACCATTTTATAATTTAGCACATGCACATGCATATGTGTATATATAATCCAGTACCATTTTTGTGACACTTTCCATATAATTTATATCTTGAAAGCTTTATCAAAGGTTTTATGCATATGCTTAACAAAGATTTTGATGTTACCGGAACTTGTTTCCTTTCTGCAATATTACTAAATGAAGTGATGACACTAAAAGAATCCAAAATCCAGGTTTAAGTGTATCACACGAGGCCCAACTTAAGAAACATGTGAAACTCTCATCATTTATACAAATTTTATTTGAGGCTATCAGCTCAGCTGTTCAGTATTCATAAATGGAAGTTGTTGCAACTATTGTGATCAATTTAGGGGCCATTTGTTTTTGGTGTAAAATGGGTGGAATTTTTTTGGTCTGAAATATTTCAGATATATTTTGCCCCTTATACAATGAAAATAGTGTTTTCTACTCCTTTTGCACGATTGCATCAAAACATACCAATTTAGGTTGGAGCTATGAGTTGTAATAGTTATGGCCCTCATGATTTCCAAAGATCCGGATGCATGAACATAGACACAAATGCATCATATTCTTTATCATATTGTTGCTCATAAAGTTGAAAGATTAAAGTAATCATGTGTTTAGTTGAATGTAACTTTTCTTATTAATTGCTTGGGGTAAGTGTATGTTTTTTATGCCTTCCCCACAATCTGGAGATTCTTATGTTTCTCATGTTTTTCCTCACAAAAGGTGTTAGCTTATGATAGGTTAGAGAAGCTTCTATTCTTGGTTCATCTTTGACTTGTCTTTTGTTTATTTAATTTCAATATGATTAGAGTTGGATGTCTGTAATTGAGTGTCCTTACGGGGTTTCTCTTAGTTATAAAGTAATGGAGTTTTTTTTTTTTTCCTTTTCTTTTTTCCTGGTCAATTTCCTAATCCAAATTGGAGCTTGTTACGGGAGACCCAAGCCCTTAGGTTGAGTCTATAAATAGAGTCATTGTAGCTGAAAATCAGAGGAGTTGATTTGCTTTACTGAATTCTGGTTCTAACCAGTTCTCTCTCTCTCTCTCTCTCCCTTTCTCTTTGCCCTCTTATCTCTGCTTTATTATACAGAAAAGAGTTGTCTCTTTACTCTTAGTCCTTAGTGCTTCCTTTCTGAAATCTATCGTGCTTCCCATTCTTTGATGAGAAGATCAGTGCGTCATGAAGATCTTAACCTTGCCTTCCTACAATATATATTTTTTTTGATAGGAAATGGTAACTTTCATTGATAACGAGAATTAAAGATTACAAGTGTCACCATCCATAGGCCGGATGGAAAGCCCTTAGTCAAAGTCAGTCTTACAAACAGGTCCAAAACAACTGCTGCCTTCCTACAATGTATTAAATTAACATTATAACATATAGGGTGTCATATTTTTCATAATGATCCTCAGTACCTTTCCTGCAGGCAGATAGAAAAAGGATAATAGGCAATATATCATTAGTAACTAAGGACCTATAGTAGTATGTCTAGAATTTCCCCTTCTTCAAAATGGAAGTCAAGATGTCAGCGACATCGTATGATAAGGAATTAATAATCTGGATTGAGAGATCTTATCAAGTTTCTTGTTAACAAAGAGATCTTATCATCGCCAATGTTGTCTATGCTTCCATGGAGGATTGAAGATCATGACAATGCACTTTTTTTTGGGTATCAAATTCTATTTGTAATAATCAAATAAAAAATACATCCTTTCCTTGATTAGGTTAAATGATCAGATTAAAATAAGGAAGAAACGGCATGAGGGTATCATTCCCAAAGAACTACACATCTCAAGTCACCCTCACTGATGCATCGAGGTATTTGTGATTTGTTAATTCAAACTTGCAGGAGTTTGCAGAAGCTTAAATGGAGGCTCTGCATTGTAGGCCTATTGTGCTATTATAAAACTAAGAGCTTATGGAACCCCTTTTTTTATACATTTTATATATTTTTTATCTTATTACAATATAATTTCCATGCCATTCATCAAAAGAAATCCATGAATGTTTCCTTCTGATGGGTGTTGAAATTGGTATTGATGAGGTGGGGATTAGCCTAGGTGGTGTTTGGGGGGGGGTAACGTATGGTGAGCATCTATTTCCTGTGTATTTTCCTGTCTTGAGCATGCTTTGACTGGTTCGGTAGGCTATGTTCCTGTCTCATTTCTTCTTGAATCCTCCTTCACAACAGTAAAAAACAGTGGAAGGTAAACTGTTTCTGCATATATTAGTTGATTATTTAACATTATTGCCTGATGATATTTTGATTAGATGTTCATGCTTGTTCTGCTATGCTTTATATGAGTTCGAACCTCTTCTGCTTAAATTTCCAGGAAGAAGAAGTTGACAGCTCATTGGAGGAGGTATATACGGCCTCTAATGTGGCGGTGTAAGTGGATAGAATTGCGGCTCAAGGAATTTCAGTTGCAGGCATTAAAATATGATCGAGAACTTGCAGCATATGATCAAAGAAAGCAGTGGGAGTTAGGAGACAATACATTAGAAGGTTGTGGATTGAGGTCATTACCATTTACTGGACAAAGGGGAAGTAGTGTCATGAAGAGGAGGAAAAGAAAGAGAGCTGAAGACATCATTGATGTTCCATCATATATGTCACATCATAGCCTTTTCTCCTACTATGGTACAGATGGCTTCTAGTCATATATTTTACTCTTTGTGCATGAGGTTTTTCTTTTCCTTCTCTTTTATAGTATCTAAATTACCTACCTCATATCTTTCAGAAAATAAGAAGTCTGATGTAGATGTTGCTTCTGTGGGTGATGATTGTGGTGATCAGGGTAAGAGCAATTACTGTTTTTTACTGCAGATAGTCTTCTATGATTGGAGAATAATCATGATTTCTTATGCAATTTGAGGTATTTTTTATGATATTTTTTCTACTACTACATGCTTCTTGCTATTTGTTCAATGATTCTGCTGCAGACCATCTGTACTACAAAACTGAATTTTCTTGTGAATCAATTGATAGGAGAAGCAAATGAAAGAGAAAAGACTACAAAACTGAATTTGTTCAATCATTGTCTTTTTCTGCTAGAGAGATGCTCACAGCATATTGACCTAAAAGTAGGCGTGAAGCTTGGGTGTCCAATTTGAACCCAACTAAACCTAGCCTGAGCTTTTGCAAATGTTGGATTGGGATTTGGTCATGGTGCTGCACTTAGACCTGAAAAATTGGGTCCACTTCTCAAGTTGTGTTGGGATGTGGTTGAGGATTCAGTAGCTCCACTGAACAAAAGCCTGACTCAATCCATGCTAGAGACAAACCTAACCTTAAGCACTCAATACTTAGTGAACCATTTAGTCAATATGATAAAAATCACTTTTGTCCTTTTACCACAAAGCTCTTTATGGAATTTAAGGATGCATCCATAAAATCCTTAGCTTAAACTGAACTTTTTCATGGTTAAATTTAAACTAAGCTTTAAAATGAACAGAAATACTTTTCATATCTTTACTGGCATGCTATTGTCATGATTTTTAAAATGAAAACTATGAAGCAACTCATCAGAAAAAACAAAAGAAAAATATGATGTAAATAAAATTGTCCAGTTAAGTAGTGTGTGGAAGATTGACCCTTTTGCTGTCAGTTGAGAGAATGCTAAGATTTTCAAAAACATAATTCAAACAGGAGAGGTGGTTGCTAGAAAGATACAAGGTCTACTATTTTCATAGCTAGGAGTACGCACACAAACTGTTTAAGGGAATGCCCTATACCTTTTTTTAGAAAGAGTTTTTTTTTTTTTTTGTAAATGGAATTTAGTAGATGAGATGGGCATTTTATGTATCCCCATTGTACAGTCCCCTGGTGTGGGGCTGATGTATTTATGATTTCATACAGAAATTCAACATAAATTTATACTTTACGTTCTTAAAACAATCCATGGATACCAAGTGAATTTAAAACTAATGATGGGTCCCATTTCAATATTAATGAAAGAATCAGTTTGTTACTGATACAAAAATTAAACTCAAAGGAAGATAAGAGGAGAGCAGAATATCCTTCATCAATGTGGACAACATTGAAAAAGATCAAACAAAGTAGGGAAGACTGAAGACCATTTCTTTTTATCAGTGAAATAGACTGAGGTAGTTTGGTCATATGCATAGAAGACCATCTTCAACACCTGTTAGAAGAAATGATCTATAACCAGTTGAAGGGTCTAGAAGAGATAGGGGCAGTCCAAAAAGGACTTGGGTGGAAGTAGTAAGATATGATATAAGTGCCCATAATTTGATGATGATATGACACTGAACAGAACGGAATGGTGAAACAGTGTAGCCAACCTCATATGGTTGGGAGTTGGGACAAGGCTTAGATGATGTTGATGATTAAAGTAGGGAAAACATTGATAATTTAGAATTGGTGTAATCAAAGTTGTTCGGTGGTGTAATCAAGATTAGGAGGCTGTCATATGTATATGCTAATAAAGACTATCAATAAGGAATAAAAAATATGATTAGAATGTTGACTAGTTATGTCACATATAAACCCATTTTTATTGATTATGAAATAAAACCATTGTTTGGGTGGCTGCTTAGTTGATCAACTAGCTGGCAGGTTGGTGGCAATCCTAAATGCCCAACCAACAGGGCCCGCAGATGAGCAGTTTTCTGGGCAGAGGATCTAAATTAAAAAGTTTTCTTTGTCCATTTGAGGGAATCTAAATTATACAGTTAAAGAAATAGGGCCAGAGTTAATGGGGATAAGGCATGGATGATGATGATGAAAGAAAAAGGGCCAGAGTGAGGGCACAGAACAGCAATGATGAGGGAAAGCAATTGCACCAACCATCTACTGTTTCGGTATGTTTTGTAATCTATATAAATAAAAAGGATAAAGATGCTTCCCATAACTATAGAAGGTAGAGTGGTGGCCCTTTATTCAGGACCCTTGGAGCATGGTGATGCATTGACAGCAGAACTGGTTTACTGCAGGTGTTAAGGCTTACAAAACAATTGGGCTTCCAGAATCTAGAGGTGGAAGGGGATTCCCAAGTAGTCATCTCATGGACCAAGAACAGTTCCCAGATTCCGTGGGTATTCCAGTATAAATTCAGGGAGATTGTAAGCCTAACAAGAGGGCTAAATGTTGCCTTTAAGTGGGTAAGAACAGCAAATGGAATGGCAGGTTCTTTGGCCAAACAAGGGACTGTGAGACAGCAAATGTTTTGGGCAAATCTGTAATTTTTGTTGTTTTGGATGGAATTTAAACAAGCTCTTGTAACTCCTAAATTTTCATCAGTAAATTCGTTTTCTGCTGATCAAAAAAAAAAAAAAAAGTTCAATGCACAATCCTATTTAGATGTTAGGTCTGATCTGTTGTATGTATGCATGCCTTTTTTCTTTTTTTTCGGGGGGGGGGAGGGGGGAGTTGACAACAGTTCAATAATGTATTGTCTGCAAAACTGGCCAGCAGGATGTTCAGATCTTGTGGGAAATGAAGAAAACCAATTCAAAATTGTAGTATTCACAACTGCAACTAATGGGTGGCTAGAAAGTTCCCTTCAGTTCAAAAACAAAAGCTAATAGTGTTATGTAGAATGGTCTTATGTGGTAGGATATGAGCATAGAAAGCAAAAAGAAACATGGCAACCAGAGTGAGAATAGGAATTAGGAGAGTCATGTATTAAATCATGGACGAATTGACTATGTGGTTCCATGGTATGTTGTTCATGTGCATAGAAGACCTTCTACAGGCACCTGTGAGGCTGTTAGAAGAAGTGATCTGATACAAGTTGAAGAGTCTAGAAGAGCTAGGGGCAGACCAAAAATTGAAATGGTTTGAAGTAGTAAAAAACTAAAATGAAGGGTCCATAATGGAGGTTGCTCTGAACAGAGTGGAATCCTGGAACAGGATTCATGTAACTGACCTCATATAGTTGGGACAAGGCTTAGTTGAGTTGAGTCCATGATATATAAAATCACCACAATCTTCTGGTCTTTGTATTTAAATACTTAAGCTAATTGGCCTTGTGTGTATATATAGATAGATAAAGATATAAACCTTATTTGTTTTCTATTTTCTCTTCTGTCAATTTCTTTGAACAACTGAACCATGGAAAATAGTTTTCACGATATTTCTCTCCCACTCTCTGCAACCAAAGATCTGTAAAATTCTTCAAAGCTCTTTTCTTGTGGAACCAAAAAGTGGATTTTGTTGAAGCATGGCAAGTTCCTATGCAGTACCATGCACATCTATATTCTATGTATTTGTACGCTTTGGGATATACTTTTGCTATTTACACTTTTCTTTCTATGTTGTATGTTCGGTAGAAGTTCTAGGTAATGGTAGTTTCTTTTTCCATAGACCTCTTATTATTATCAAGGTTCAAAATATTGATACACCCCTGTGTATCGGTACTTAAAATAACATGCTTTTATGTTTTTTTTTTTTTTTTCAAAATTTGGTTTTGGGCCTATTTTTAACCATATTTTTACTAAAGAGGGGGGGTCTCGAAACACCTGTAAATAGGCATATCATGAAGCCACCGATATGACACGATACGCCCGACATGGGGCGTATCGTAACGAAAATTTGAACCTTGATTATTATTAAGTTGTTGACTTCTAACTGCTTATTTATTTTGTTGTACTTCCGGGCAGTTCCTGCAGCAGATCAAAATAACAGCAATGAAGAGTTTGGTGTTAGTTACGAGTGGCGTGCACCTGAGTTCAAGGATGATGATCCCTCAGAGCAAATCCTTTGGAATATTGAAGTTTTGCAGTCTCGAGTTCAAAAGCTGAAAACTCGAATTGACAAGGTGATTTCTGGAAATGCTGGGAAGTTCTCTTCCACTGAGAATTTAAGCCTTCTTGTGCCAGGTGATGTGCCCACTAGCTCTGCTCGAAGTCCTAATTGTTCTCCTGGCAATGGGGAAACTATGCCAGTTGGAGTTTTGTATACCCCCACGCAGCATATGTCAGAATATGACTTAGGAGACCTGGTTATGCCTGAGAGTGCAGTTTCTAGTTACGGGGAAGCAGCTCCTCTTCCCGATATATTTGAAAGCACAATGGGATTATTATCTACTACTGATGTTGCTATGGATCAGCCACAGATTGGAGACTCTTGTGAAGATGTAAGTAAGTGCTTTTTCTTGTTAACTTTTCTTTTTCTTCTTTGTTATATTTTAGAATTAGCTGGACTTTGTCTGCAGTGAAGATGAAACTGTGTGGTACCTATTTTAGTTGATCCGCTGTTTTCTTCTGGACCACTTGCCTTGAAATATTGCCGTATACTTTCTACAAGTGACATAAATGCTTTATGTTCCTCTCATAAGTTCAATCATATATTTCCCCCTTGCTTTAATGGAGGTACTGGGGGAACGTGGATGCTAATCCAATGACTCACCCCTCATGTTTCCTCCTTGCTCTAATAGAGGTACTGGAGAAATGCTTTATGTTCTTTTTCGATAAGTTTAATCATTTGTTTCCGCTATGTATTAATTATTCCAAGGACTTAACCCTCATTATAGATTGAAAAAGTTCTAAACTTATAGGGGGGAATGGTTACCAAACCATTTTAACTGGACCCATATGGTAACCTTGAACATTTGTCATGGTTCACAGGTTTCTAGTGTTAACAGAATTATCTTCAATTTTAATATAGAAAATGGCAAATGTACAACCAGAAGTTTCTGATTCTTCTCTTATTTTAATGTCAGCAGATTGGAGATCATGTTTTGATACATAATCAGGTAACCCAGGAAGATTTGCATAATTTTGAGGTTACTATTCAGCCCCCAGAGAAGCTTCAGGAACAAGTGAAAGAAGAAGAAAAGGAGAGCATGATTCCTCTACTTCCAGCAAAAGAACCTGAACTGGCCTCAAAAACCTCAACACAGGATCAGTTGACTCTAAATTCCTGTTTAGCATCCGAGTTTCAAGTTCCTAAGAACAAAAGAAAGCGAGGAGAGCGCAAAGCTAGTTCGGGTAGTTGGAGCCATAGGTAAGAAAGATAACCATCACGGTTTTCTGCTTGTCTAAATTGGTTTTACCAAATTGGAGATATGATATTCTTCTTTGAGAGAATAGTATCTTTGGGGAAATGCTGGAGATTGTTACAGGATGATCTATAAATTATATTTATACGACTTCAAAAGTCTCTTTTCTTGTCTGATTCCTGTAAAATAT
Organism: Nelumbo nucifera; assembly: GCF_000365185.1. The sequence continues at coordinate 1,754,547 of NW_010729092.1, read as the reverse complement.
GTTGAAGAGAAGGTGAAGCTAAGTATCCTTTTTTTTTTTTTGGTGATCGCCCAAATTTTATTCCCTTAATTTTTGCTTTCCAATAAATCCAAAAGGGGGAAAGGGGAAAATATGAATTTAAGGTTTGTTTGCCTCCATGGCCCACAACAATGAGGATGTTTAGAAGTCATCTAATCCAGTAGGATTTTGGGAATTGAATCTTTATTGTTTTTGGTAAGAATTGAGTAATGATTTTTTAGCTTCCCTGCAAAGTGTTGTAGTTGATTCTTAGCTGATCTTAGTTTCTCGTTGGTGTCATTTCCATTAACTTTCCAGTTCCTATACATTTCTGCGAAGAAAATAATTTCCAAACAGTGCCAAACTCGTTTCTTTTGCTACTTGGGTTCTTTGCAGATTCAATCCTCGACTGGATTTCTCTAATTGCAGCCTGCAGGTTTAGAGCGTGGTAGATTCATGGCATGCCCGAATCTTCAAAAGATGGGCCCCATTCATTTATTTACCATTTGGCTCTCAAGCTGGAACATCCAAATATAGAGCCCATCTTGATCACAACCGAACTATTTGGTGGAGCCTGCGTGGCACTGAACACTGGAAGTCTGGAACAGTTGTTATTTCTTTGAAACAGAGCCTCGTCCACTTTACAGTCTGAAAATCTTTCATTTCTGTCATTTGGGTTTAACCGTTCCTTTATCTGGTCAATTGAAATAAAACTTTTCTTCGATTTGAAATAATTCAAGGTGTGGTTCTTCGTAATTTTGTTTTGTTATGAGTTGAGTAATGGGGAATGTTTTTCTGAGTGGAGGTGGGAGAATCTTAGTCAAGATGATCAGAGATGTGGGTCTGCATATGGTGAGAGTTGAGCAGATGCCATGTCTGTCACTCAAATGGGCTGGGCCTTAACTAATAATGTATGGGCATATGAACATATTGCACTTGATGGGCCCGGGCCCGGCCTTTTCATAACATGATTAAAATTGCATTCAATCTCCACTGTCTGGATTCCATTCTACTCCAAGACCCAGTTACAGTTAGCGTGCAAAGAAGCAGATCCATGTTTCCATGTAACCAAACGAGGAAACAATGACTAAGAAGTAACAGCAAAGTAATTTGTATTGTATGCTGTTGATACCCAGATACAATTTTGGTGTTCCTTGGGGTGAAAGAATCCAATGATCTTGTCTGTCTTGATTTTTCTTTTGGGGTATTAGACTTAGATAGCATCAGTATAATATGCCCTGAACTCCACTGTTGAGCTTTCTGGTTCATGCCTTTCAGACTTTGGATTGGCACTCATGCTCACAGTAAAAATAAAGTATCAAATACCCCAGCAATGACACAAGCAGGTTCCTCACAGTTGCATCCATATAACCAAAAACCCTCCCAAAGGAAGGCAATAGCTAAAGCAAGAAAATGGCAAGCAAAATCAGCAGCAATGGCCCCCACTTAGCACCCCCAGAGCTCAGTGGGATGGGAGAGAGAGAGAGAGAGAATTTGTGGTTCTTTTTTGCTTTCTCCATTGCAATGAGTGAATACTGATAATAGCACAAGATCACTTTCACATACCAAATCATGCCTGGTTAGCAACTTTGCTCACCAATACAAGGCCACACTCAAAATTTCATGTTTTGGGGTCATTTTGGGCTTGCAAATCTATATGACCAGAACAAGGACAAAAAGCACAAACATCCATGTCCTTGCTTATTTTTTTTTTCCTTCCAATCTTCGATTTTGAAGTTGACTATCAAGTTATGAGGACATGCTCTCAACTTTTTGAATCGACCCAAATGGGGTGCACTTGGGAACATCATTTCTTGGTTATAGCTGAGCATAGTCAGAGAGAGAGAGAGAGCGACTTGTGGTAAAGCCTAGAATTTTTTTCCCATTATGCTAAAAGGATAGAAAGTGAGCTGGTGGCCAATTGATAGAAGCTCCACTAACTGATCAATGGGGTATTGCACCTTGGCGTTGCTTTCTGGCAGTGCTCTCAAGAGTCAAGACTAAATGCATGCTATTTTGTTCACAGCTTCTGGGTCCTTGCTTGGGATGGTCTAGAGGAGTGGGTAGGATATCAGGTCCAGCCCAAAGTTCAACAGGAAGACATGTGGAACCGTCTTAGTACAACACGTGTAGCATTTGAGACCATCTATAAAAGACCTTTTCAGAAAAATCAATAATGAAGAACACTGCACTCCATCGCAGAAATTTGAAATTATAATTCTCATAGTTTATTAATAGCCAAGGTTCTAAATATCGATATAGGCTGATATGCCGTATCGGTGATAATCCCCTATAAATTTTGAGAATTCTGGGTGTGCTGTGTGCTGAACAGTTATTCTCCCAAAAATCAATTACATTTGTCCTAGAGTCTAGGGATGAGTTAGCAGAACAACATTACATTCACATCTGGGCCCACCACTAAAAGGGTCCTACTCCTACCTGCAAGAGATGTGATATCCAAGGAATTGAGTCCATGTTCATCATTGCAATGCTGTGGGTTCAAGCATTGGACGCCCAATCACCTGAGTCCGGATCTGCTCCTCAGCCTCACACCGACCTTATAGCGTTTTTTGGCCACACATCTGGAAGAGAGTGTCCTGTACTTGTATTTAGTATTTATGGAGAGAGTGAGTTGTGGCCATGAGATTGGTATGAGGCACGTTCTGTTAGGACTAGATCCCAATTCCAATCAATAAACTGCATAATTTACTGCAGAATTTTAAAATTACAGCCTCTCATAATATATTAGTAATCCCTCCTATAAATAGCATCCTATCCGTGAATATAACATCAATCCACCGTTCAAATTAATTCTACTATAAAGCTAAGAATTCTGAGATGGGCCGAACAATCATTCTTCCTAAAATAAAATAAAAGAATGAGAGTTCAACCTAGGGTTAGAATTTTTAAACCCAATGTACAATTAGGGTGGGTGTCAAATCGGAATTGATGCCAATTCATAGAGGAGCATTGATGTATGGAATAAGAATTTTTGACCTTTTCAATGGTTATAACTCTGCAGTAGAAATTAGAAATCTGCATTGAACCATAAAGTCTTATTTTTCTTTTATCTTTACCTTTTCCCTTGGTACGAGTTGATAAAAAAAGGGTGGTAGATTGAGCGGGAGCGATCACGCTGGATAAATGGTGTGATCTCTATCGTGTTAGTTGTTGATTGGGCCACAAATTTGAAAAATTAAATGCAGCGCTTCCATCGATGAATAGATTTTTATATATAAAAAAAAAATTATGGGGAAGGGCGTTGGGTGACGGGAGCAATCTGGGCTGTCTCAGTATGGAATCTTTGCTTCCATCGGAATTCCCTCCCCTGCAAATTCTACGCTGGATGCTAATGCTTGCTTCCTTGTACTCTCCCTCCACCATAAAGTCTTTGTTTTAAATGTTGGGGAAATTGTCTAAAATTCATCATAAATTTTCAGTTTTTTTTTTTAAAATTCACCACAATTTTTCAAAATGTCTAAAACTCACCATATAATTAACTTGATGTTAAACAGACTAACGGGTTTAACCTTCATAGAAAAATACAAAATATATACAAGATAAATTAACGAGTGTTAATATATTACCATTTTAATATTTAGACATAAAAAGAAGGAAAAAGGTTCAAAAAATATTTTCAAATATAAAATACATAAAAATATAGAAATCACAAAAAATATAAAAATTATAAAAAATTGCAAACAAAATAAAAAATTATTTTCAAATTATAGAAACTATAGAAATTGAAAAACAAAATCAGAAAAAAAATTGTAGAAAAAACACCAAAAATGATAGAAAAACATAAAATTGTAAATAAATAACAAAAAATATAGGAAAATTTATAGATTGTAGAAAATAGAAAAATGTAAAAAAACAGTGACATGGACACCTCTGTTAGGAAGCACTAATGGTGCACTAATGGAAGGCACTAACGGAAGGTGAGTTTTGGAAAATAAAAACTTAATGACATGGTGAGTTTTAAACATTTTGAAAAGTTGTGGTGAGTTTAAGAGAAATATTGAAAACTCACCATGAGTTTTCAAGCCCCAATTTCCATAAATGTTAAATAACATTATTCGTCCCTCTGAAATTAAGAAAAAAATTAAAAAGATAAAAAAGCGTTAGGTTCAAGCCCCAAATAGTGGAGCCTTCGTGTACCAATTTCAATATATCCCTTTTGACCCTTGACCTTGTTGATCAAATTTCCAATTTTTAGAGAACCGTATTAGGCATTGACCTAAAAAATGGAAATGCTTACGGATTAAAGATTCAACTAAGGTCGAATGTAATAAATATAATCTATGTATATAATATAATATATATTATATTATAATATATTCAAAATATATAATAATATTCTATTATAACATATTTTTTTATTTTATTTTATATTATAATGTAATGTAATATAATTTATATATAAATTATATAATATGCATAATTATATGATATATGATTATATACATAATAATATCATTTTTATTAATTACAGAATAATAATATTAATTATATGCATATATTCAAAATATCTAATTATATTATTCTATAACATATGTCTTTTTATTTTTAGTTTCAATTTTTTATATTAAAAATTAAGATTTAAGGCCAAAAAAGGTGTTTTTGGCAAAAAAAAAGAGGGGCAGGGTGTCTTTTGCTCCTTGGGAACATGTAAATCTCAAAAAATTACCCAACATAAAAAAAAATTTACCCCAATCGAACATCTAAGCACAAAGTTATGGCCTTTAAAATTTTTCATTTATGTGCTAAAAAGATTTCAAAAAACCGATGGCTTTTCTAAAACTGGAACTGGGTCAATGATTTTCCGGTTCGACCATTCAGGTCAATGGTTTTGGCTGGTTTTTTACTCAATGTGATTTTGGAGTATGATCAAAACTGGCCAGGGGCTGGGTCATGGTTTAACCAGTCCAACTAGTCATTTCGGTCCAATTTTCTAAATACAACAATAAGAAATGTTTTTTTTTTTTATTATTTTTAAGAAAAAATAATAAAAATGATTTAAACACCCATAATTTAATTTTAATGAAAAGCCAAACAAGATTTATATATTCGATCTCATATTGTTGGAAGTTGAGAGAATGGATTAATTGATCAAAGTTCAAAAATTCCAGTGAAGGTAAAATGAATTCACCATGTTGGTGAATTTGAGCAGGACCCATCTTTTGTTTATTGGTAGAAGTATAACCCCTGTTGTTTGTTTTGGCTTTTCTTTCCAGTCATATCCTTATAATTAATGCCCTGTTTGTTTGCATCTTCAGGAGCCGACAATGAGTTATTGACTTGCCAAAGAATTGGAATCATCATGGTCTTTTCTTTAATAAAGGAACAATAAAAAGGGCAAAAAAGAAAGAAAAGAAATTCTTTTCTGTAAAATGAATTGGATTTAATTTATTTTAACTGAACAAAGACTATTTCTTTTTTCTTCATGATGATGTACTCTACAAATTTATTTATTTTTAATTTTTTTAGGTGCAAACAAACAAAGCCCACTTGTAGCCTGTGGTTGGTGACTTGGTGTTCAGTTCTCTCATTGTTTCTTTAGGAAATGCTGGTGGGTGTGGGGCCCATCTTGATGCTAGGTGGGCCTGGACCTTGTAAACTATCCTCTGGAGATCCCAATCCCAAGGTAGTCTTTTGATGACTGATAGCAGTGGCCCCACTTTGGAAATGAACAAGGTGAAAGATGTTAGATGTACAACTCATTGATCCAGTACTCAGTAGACAGGTCAGGTACCGTCGATACAGCGTTTTAACATAGTCCCACGCTCTTCCAACGCTGGGTGTCGAGGGTGGTACATCACTGCATTGTCAGTACCCAGTGGGCCCATTAACTCCTCAAGGCCCAATTTGGAACGCTATCAGAAGTCATCAGAATCCAAATCCTTTCTTATCTAACTTGATGCATACTAATCTTTGATTCTTGACCGCTGGATTTGTGGGCTACCTCATATGGGCCCGATTGTTTATCCGAAGACAGACGATTCCAATCCAATGGTCTATGAGATGGTCTCAGGGTTCAAAAGGGAGACCCTTGGTCCACTCCATCGCTTTCCAAACATGGGAATTCTACAGTGTGACTCAGCGGCAAAAGCGGGTGACCTTTTTTCGATTGAAAAAGAAAACGATGGTAGCGATGAAAGCGACCGGACGGGAAGTTTGTGTGTAGGAATAGGATGGGAGGAATAGAGTTGCTGCGGTGGGGATAGCTGATCTGCTCTGCTGTTGCCTTTGTACTCTTGTTCTGTTAGTTGTTGCTACGCGTTGAAAAAAGGAGAAGCTTGGCACGTGCGAACTTGGACTTTTGTCTTTTCTCATCAGAGCGCCACTGTCCTGTCAGCGCCAATTCACGGGACGGGAGCCCTAACCTCTCTCTCTCTCTCTACGTTTCTCTCTCCAATTAACTAATTTAATATCGATTTTTAATTTTGTCTTATTCAGTTATATTTTTTAATGATTTGCTACCTCGCGGAATACCACTTTGGATACTCTCTGATTTGATTATTAGGCCATTTATGGAGGACTCACATCTTAGATTTTCCCCTGGGTTAATCTTGTGATCCTAACCGTCAAAAATTGCTTTTTTGATCAGGGTGTTCACCTGATCAGATGTTACGTAGGGTAGAGATTTCTCATACAGAGAAATTTTGGTTGGTAAAGAGTCAAAATCTAACCCTTATCCAGAAAAAGTCAAAGTTATCAATAATTATTTCATTTTTTATAATTTAACAATTTATCATTAACTTTGGTGTATGACTGTATGATATATGAACTCCTGGCAAAGTCGCTCCACTCCACTCCACTCCACTCCATTCACTGTCACTGGTTTCAGTCTCTTGAGCTTGAGCTTTATACCATCAAACAGGCTACTGGCTACAGCAGCTTCTCAGCAAATGTGCAATCAAGCTTGAACGATTCAAAGAGCATTCTTGCATTGTCCATGGCTGCTAGCTTCACTCGTCCACTGTTTGTCTTTCCCTTCCTCTTTTTCTCAGCTTTTATCTTTAGCTCTGCTGTAGATGAAGCACAGATACTTCTCACCTTTAAGGCCTCCATTGAAGACACCGTGAACTCTCTCTCTACCTGGTCTAACACCTCTGCTACCCACCATTGCAACTGGACTGGTGTTGCCTGCACTGCTAGTGCTACGGCTTCTCTGTCAGTTTCTTCTCTCAACCTTCGAAGTCTCAATCTTTCTGGTGAGATCTCTCCTTCAATCTGTCAACTACCTAGCCTCTCAAATCTCAATCTTGCAGACAATCTCTTCAACCAGCCCATCCCTCTTCATCTTTCACAGTGCAGTGCGTTGCAAACGTTGAATCTCAGCAACAATCTCATATGGGGAACAATCCCCGATCAGATTTCTCAGTTCAGTTCACTGAGAGTGCTTGATTTCAGCAGAAACCATGTGGAGGGAAAGATTCCATACGGCCTAGGTTCTCTGAAGAGCTTGCAGGTTCTCAATTTGGGAAGCAACTTGTTTTCAGGTAGTGTTCCTTCTTTTGTCTTTGGGAATTTGAGTGAGCTTGTTGTTCTCGATTTGTCTGAAAATCCGTTCCTAGTGAGTGAGATACCTAGCGAGATTGGGAAGCTTGCGAAACTTAAGAAACTGTTGTTGCAGAGGTCTGGTTTTTATGGGGGGATTCCAGATTCATTTTTGGGCTTACAAGGGTTGGAGATTTTAGACCTCTCTCAGAACAATTTGACAGGTGGGGTTCCTGAGAAACTCGGGCTTGGTCTTGGGAATCTGGTATCCTTTGATGCTTCACAGAACAAGCTATCTGGGTCATTCCCTACTGGTTTCTGCCAAGCAAAAGGCCTCATTGATCTTAGCCTTCATACAAATTTCTTCACTGGTTCCATACCCGATTCTTTCAAAGAGTGCTCGAATCTGGAGAAATTTCAAGTTCAGAACAATGGATTTTCTGGGAATTTACCTAATGGGTTGTGGTCATTGCCAAAGATCAAGCTCATCAGAGCTGAAAATAATAATTTTTCAGGAGAAATACCCGACTCAATATCCATGGCTGCTGAGTTGGAGCAAGTTCAGATAGATAACAACAACTTTACTAGTAGAATTCCTCAGGGTCTTGGCATGGTTAAGAGCCTTTATAGATTCTCTGCATCTCAAAATAATTTCTATGGAGACCTTCCTCCAAACTTCTGCGATTCACCCATCATGAGTATAATCAATCTGTCTCACAATGCTCTGTCTGGTAGTATTCCCGAGCTTACAAAATGTAGAAAACTAGTCTCATTGTCTTTGGCAGACAACAGTTTCATCGGAGAAATCCCGTCTTCTCTAGCTGAATTGCCAGTGTTGACCTACCTGGATCTCTCCGATAATAATCTCACTGGACCAATTCCACAAGAGCTACAGAACCTGAAGCTTGCCCTTTTCAATGTTTCCTTCAATAAGCTCTCAGGTAGGGTCCCGTACTCTCTCATATCCGGTCTTCCAGCTTCGTTCCTTCAGGGAAATCCAGACCTCTGCGGACCTGGATTACCCAATTCTTGCTCAGAAGACGGGCCTAAGCATATGTCTGCTGGGCCGACCAAATTGACATTTGTGCTGATATCCATTGCTTTTGCTGTCTCTCTTATGGTTGTTGCTGCTGGTTTCTTTGTATTGTACCGTTCCTCCAAGAAGAAATCTCATCTGGGCAAATGGGGCTCGGTGTTCTTCTATCCTCTGAGAATTACTGAACAGGACTTGATAATGGGAATGGACGAGAAAGGTGCAATATGTAGTGGTGGAGCTTTTGGCAGAGTCTACATAATCAGGCTGCCGGGTGGTGAATTCGTAGCTGTTAAGAAGTTAAAGAGTGTGGGAGGTCAATCTTTGAAAACTTTGAAGGCTGAGATCAAGAATTTAGCAAAGATCAGACATAAGAATATCACAAAGCTTTTGGGTTTTTTCTATTCTGATGATTCACTTCTCCTGGTATATGAATTTATACAAAGAGGAAGTTTAGGAGATTTGATATGCAGATCAGACTTTCAATTAGAATGGAGTATTAGATTGAAGATTGTTGTGGGAGCTGCCCAAGGACTGGCTTACCTTCACAAGGATTACAGTCCACACTTACTTCACAGGAATATAAAATCAAGGAACATTCTTCTGGACATGAACTTTGAACCAAAACTCACCGACTTTGCACTTGATCGAATTGTTGGTGAGTCTGCTTATCAGTCAGCAGTGGCTTCTGAAGCAGGATCCTCCTGTTATATAGCACCAGGTATATAGATCTCCGAAACCATTACTTAATGATAAATATGTTTGATATCTGATTTAACTTAAAGCGATAGTGAATTTGTTGTCAATTATTTTCATTGGATTACTTAAGTACTTCTGGAGTTTGCCAATATATTGGAGAAACTATATTGCTTTGCAACAGGGGCTAAGGGCTTTTTATTGATGCAATTATGGTTTGATTCTAATCTATATATCAAAGGAGAAAACCAAGATATTGCACAATAGGCAAACAGAACTGGTTTACAAGTGACATAATGGAAACTGTTTTATAAATCAAATACTGAAAATTTGGAGCATAAAACTGACTGGAGGGATGGTTCATGGTTGTGGGGATGTAATTAATGAATTGCATTCCTTTCCTCGTGTGATTTAGCTCTGCTAGGATACCATAGATAATTAGATTTCTCTTATTTAATTGTACCTTTATTTTAGTAAAACTGCTTTGGCTAAAGATTGAGTTCCGTTTCTTCTTTGGTTATACTCTTGTCAGTACTATTTCTGAAATTTTGCTTGATGATCCTGCTGATGAACTCTGTAAACTCACATAAGCTAGACTGAGATGAGATATTGAGATGAAACTTGCTAGTTTAAACAAGAATATACTATAAGACAAATAAACCCAGATCAGTCATATGAATGAGCATTACAAATGTCTTTAGTTTCTTTTGAGAATTTAGATAATGCAATAGCCGAAGTGACTGTTGCTTGCTCACAGAACATGGATACTGTAAGAAGGCGACTGAACAGATGGACATCTACAGTTTTGGTGTCGTGTTATTAGAGCTCATAACTGGGAGGCAAGGTGAACAGATAGAAGCTGGGGATTCAGTAGATGTTGTGAAGTGGGTCCGAAGGAAAATTAACATGACCAATGGAGCCTCTCAGGTCCTGGATTCCAGGATCTGCAGCTCATCGCAGCAAGAGATGATGGGCGCTCTAGAAGTTGCTCTCCGTTGCACCTCTGTCATGCCAGAGAAACGGCCAACGATGTTTGAAGTCATTAGATTACTTCAGTCCCTGGATTCTGAGACTCACCTTCCAAGTTCATTTTTCACTGGTGGCAGATTCTCCACCTTGGATGAACATTCAGACCAAAGCAGAACCTGAATGATAAACAGCAGTTGGTTCAGGATTTTCCAGCAACCTTTGTAAATTTAAATCGAGTTTGCACTGTTTCATTTTCCAAGTTCTACCCTGTCGAACATGGTTCCTTTGTAATCAACACCAGAATTTCTTTCAGGATTTTGTTAAATAGTTATACAGTATTTACCATATTAAAACTACTTGTGAGTGTCATTTCCAAAATGCTATTTGTTATCAATTGTGATGTAGGTGCATATTTCTTGAAGGGAAACACAATTCCACATGCAGTTTCTTTCTGGATTTCCATCAATAGCAGTACAGTATTTACCACATCAGTGCAAATCATGAATACCATTTCAGAATTGCTATTTGTAATCAATTGTAACATGGGTGCATTCTCTTGAAGGAGAAAGGGAGGCAAGAGGCTAGTTATAGAAATAGTTAAATTATGAGAACCATTTGGGACAATACTGTACTCATCACACAATTCTCAGAATTGCTGTTTGTTATCAGCTAGCATGTCAAAATTGCTTATGTTGTGTCCAGACCTCCACTAACAGCTTTATCTCTATGCCTAAAAGTGTTTTTTTTTTTGGTTCAAAGGTGGATATCTTATTACTCCAGTTGACCAAATAATTACTCATCCCTTGAGTAGGGTGTGGGCCGTGGGCATAGCCCACTCAATCTCTCAAGTCATATCCCAAACCTCCCTTCACATATCACATCCTCACATTGGCATTTCTTTTGTCAGATCATTCTTTCCTTTTTGGTCTACTAAGATTGTTACAAATCTTTAACATCATGTAGTATCCCCAAACTACTGCAAATCCTGTAACCTGTTGTCTTGATGGTAGCATTTCAAGAAGTCGGGGCAATCTGGGCCAGATCCAGTAGAATATGAGCCCATTATCAGCCCAACCTAGAATTTGTTTAGTTTGTTAAGAGCATTTTCCAAAAGCTCAACCGATCATTGATTGTGGCATGGTCCAACAGGCTTATTTGCCAAATCCTACCCTGGCCCAAGAACCATTTGGGGCTGAAGATCCTTGGTTCATCAGTTCACAGCCTAGAAGCTGGAAGAATGAAAAGAAAACAGCCCAAGCCAATCAAAGAAATCTGCTCTTCTTGCCTCCCATTAATCATGAATTTCAAAATTTCAACCCCAAGACCTATAGCTTGGAGAGTTGTGACCTTTGAGGCATCCCGAGCACTCCCTTCTCCACACAAAAAAGGGTTGAAACACTGTCATATCCTTTAGATGCATGGTTTGCCAAATGAATCCTTTGGTTAAATTGAAAATAGTTTACAGATCCATCATCCATGGTTATGACAAAATGATGGGGTTGGACTTTGTACCATTTAAACTGTTAGGTGAGGTTCCTTCTAACATGTCTCTCTATGTGAAAAGCGTGGGCAAATACAGGCTCACCCATACCTTATGCTGAATTTTAATTATTTATAAGGATCCGAAAAAAAGAAGGATATGATACGGGAAAGACTTTGATCAATCAAAACATGTGAATTTGATGAAAACCCACCTGATTGATTACCACTTTTATGATGCTGGTTGATTGGTTATAAATTTTTCTAGTATCACGTCTTTCTATCATCATAGTCAAACCTTTAATTATAATGGGAGCGATTAAGTTGGAACTTCAAACACTAATCACTTGGTCAACTAACAATTTTATTGACTGTGAGGTGAGGTTCCTGAGTAAGTTTTTATTTTCCAACAGGAAAGGCTTGCAGATTAGCATTAAAGGATGAATAATGTAGGTATTATCAATCTTGACCTAACTTGCCAAGCTTCTTGTCATCCTCAATCCTGGTAGGATGAACCAGTGTTGGCGACCAGACCGGATGGTTGAACTGAAGACCCCTTGACCCAGCGACCTTTTGGTTTCAGCTCTCGGTTAATTAACAGTTTTCATGGTCAGAATGAGCTAATTAACCATCCGGTTGACCCGTAAAACCGCAATCCATAATCAATCTGGTGGTCCAATTTGGCTGGGTTACATTTTGGCTTGGGGTTAAAAACTGGATGAGGACAGGAAGAAACACTGGACAAATGCCATTGCCGCACCAATATCTCAAAACAAAAACAACTTCCTCGTCGACTTAAATGATTTTACTTATGTAGTGGTCGTTTTCTGGAAGAAAAGCAAAACCACACATATCAGCCAATAGCCCTTTAATCCACAAAGAGGATTTCAGAATCAGTAAATTAAATGGAAACAATTCGACCAACCCAAGTTCTTAAATTGAATTAGGTTAGGGTTAACTGTTGAGTACATCCAATCAAAGAGTGGGTGGGTTCAAATAAAGTTTTGTTTTGAAAACCAAGACTGAGAGTTCAATACATGGGGTTGACGTAGGTTTCAGATCACACTATCCTGACCTGACTTAGAAGTTTGATTATATTTTATTATGTTTTCAAAAAACGGAAAGCATCCAAACATAAGTTGCCCAGTATCCACAAAGAGAAGAATTATATATGAATAAAAACTTAAAAACTTAAGAATCAAGCTTAGATCAGGTAAACTGGTATCGCTCATGCATCGATCAACCTACATAGAAACACCAGAGGAAGGAGATCCAATCCCTTAAAAGGAGCAGCATCTCAAAAGATAAGAACTGGCCTGAACACAGAAGCTTTCAATGCCTATACCATTAACAAAAATATATGGTGTAAAAAGGGTGCAACTTACAAGAGAATCTTGGTCATAACAAGGCGATTTTCCTATGTTTAATTAATTAATTACAAGATAATATTTCCCGCATTGATTCGTTTCCATTGCATATGAATTTGTTCAGGGCCCTCACTGTCAGCCTTTTCTTTTGGCGTAATTCTTCTCTTTCCTTGCTTTCTCTGCTGTGATGAAGCTTCAGAGATGAATCCACATTCCTTACCACCCACGCAGTCGGAGTAGTAGCTTTTATGTTTGGCATAAATGTTTTAATTCCTGGGAGAGAGTAGGTAAGTAACATGGTCAATGCATCCTGATACACAGAATGTTTGGATGGATGGGTTCTCTGAAACTGCAAGGGATTTTCAAATTAAAAAGTCTCATTTATCTTCTTACTTCTCCAATGGGTCTTGCCAAACAGCCTTATAATATTATATATTTTTAAAGTTGAGAGAGAGAGAGAGTAAAATTCATGGATGTGTTTTTAAGGTTTATTTTCCCTGATAAAAATGATTCTTTCTTTCTGAATTTTTCAATACAATATTAAATGAAAATTTACTTTTCAAGTGGGTTATTTATTTATTTACAAATTAAGATAATAAAAAATACTACTACTAATGGAGTTTAAACATACTGTGAAGTTACCAAGGAATTGCTGAATATTTTAAACTTCCAAGGAATTTGTCAAGGATTGGGATTTAAGAAGGCTACTGTTGCCATTAAAGCTTATTGCTGATTAGGGCACTAAAAACTAGGTTAAATGTAGTTATTTTCACTCCAGAGAACTAACCAGCAGATCCAATCTTTGGGTTAAACTTAACCAAAATCCGGCATGGTTCAATGAAGAAAGTCAAATTTGAGGCGATTGTTCACTCCAGCCAAGGCCAAATATCTTAAAAGTGGATATTAGTTTTTTAATTTATGATAATGATTATTTATTGCCCTAAAATTGCTTAAAACAAGACATTGCTTAGCACATGTTTTGCCTATATTACATTTCTTTATAGATGAATTATTTAGGGAAGAGGAAGACCTAGAATCCTACAAGTAGATGCACAACTGGTGGCCCAAATTCGCTTCATCCGTAGCTTTCTCCACTGTCTCTTCTCTTAAAGAAGTCCATAATCCATTCCATTTCACTTCTCATCTCATGGTTCGTGTCGGGTCTTGTATCAAGGCCCTGTTTGGTTAAGCTGTGGAAAAGATCTTTTATAATTTTAGTGTGAGATGTTTAAGAAAAAGGCAAAAAAAACAGGAAACTTCAGCTTAAGCCTTTTCAATTTCCATTTTGACCTTCCAGTCTAAAACCAAACCTTTCTAATTCAGACTGTTATAAAAAACGGTTTGAAGCGCAAAATTATCAAATAGGTTTGGAAACTTTATTTTCAATTTTTGAAACCTAAAAGTAGGGGTATTCACATTAAATGTCAAACCGATCAAACCGGCTTGATTCAAGTCGAGTTGGTCGGTTTTTCAAAACCACTAGTTGATTTCGGTTTGTGTGAGAAAATAAACCGATAATTTGGTTTGGTTTCGGCTTTCATACATAAAAACTGAAACCGAACCGATTCTGTATGTTTAAGTAATTACTAATTAGTCCCTATCCTATAAGTTAAATGTTGATATATTTTATTTGTGTTTTATTTGAACTAAAAAAAATGATTATTTATGATAAAAACTAAAACCACAAAACCAGTACAAATATAATACAATGGTACAATATTTAATTTAATATATATATATATACTAAAAATCAGTTTTTCATAAAAAATTAATTGATTTAAATATATATTTGGTTTTGCATAAAATCTAAAAGGAAATAGACTTAAAAATATAAATAGATATTTTAGTTTAAAATATATATAAAACTCGATTAAACCGACAAACTGACCCAAATTGACCCTTTATGTTTGGGTTGGTTTTGCTTCAGGGTCAGGTCGGTCAATTTTAGTCAACAAGTAAACCGATTAGGTCTCATTTGAAGAAAATGACTCAAACCAATTCAACCTGACCCGTGAACACCCCTACCTAAAAGGCCTTTTTATAGTCCATTCTCGCTCAGAATTCATTTATTTGTTCCCCAAATGCATTTGTCCCCACTCTCTATAAACAATATCCCTTGTGAATTAGGAATCTTTCCCCCTTTGACACTGACCCGAATTGTACAATAGCATTATGAATTCTGAGATGGACTGAACTCAAATTACTCCAACCTAAAATATCTTTTGAGTTTTTGCCTCTGAAATATCTTGCTAGAAAGCTCAACCAATTACCACCTAGGTTCTGATATTGAACATTGAAGCTTTTGGAACCTCACCTGGCAGATTAAGCTTTTAAGTTGGAGTTGGAGTTAGGTTCAATTAAGCGGTCTAGTGTTTAATCCTCGATACCTCTTCACATGAAAACCCATGGATTTGAAACATGGATAAGCAGACCCACACTTACCTTTCGTTGAAATTTAATTAATTATAACAAGGACAATGAAGATTGAACACTAGACTGTTAAGGCTGCGTTTGGAAATGATGCAAATGGAGTGTAAATCCCGGTTCAGGGTAAATTTGCATTGTGGTTCACTTTTCCTTGTGTTTGGCAACGGTACATTTATGCATTGACAAATGACATAAAACACATATTCCAATGCATATTTACATTGATAATAAGATGTAAAAGTACATCAATAGAAAATAAGTAAATTTGCATTCAAGTGGGCTTTTGATAAAAAATGCATATGCTTTATTGGAATTCGTGTTTGTATCCATTACAACTAAATGTCTATTTGGTAAGAAGACAAATTTGTCAATGCAAAGCTAACCCAACTTTGCAATTTATATAAACTGCTTTACACTTACGTATTTATGTTCACACTTATGTACATCATTTCCAAACTCAACCTAAGAAATTTGAGCCCACTTGGTCAAACATACTTGGCTACCATCTCAAAGAACAAACATAATGTATTAGGTGAAGTCCCTTGATAGATTCTTATTCTATAACAAGCCTAACTCTCTCCCCCCTCCTTTACATGACCGAAGAAGATATATTCATGCCATGATTAATTAATCCATTAGGAGCTATAAGCAACAAAACAATCTCTTGGGATTAGGATATAAGACCTATAAGCAAATTTTGTGGGTCTTAAATAATTCTATATGCAAATCGCATTATAAAATGAGTGGTTCCATCTTGGAGATTAATTGGGACGATAAACAACTTAAGATAACATCAATAATTTGTCTTACTAACTTCATTTGAAGTTCAAGAAAATATTAATATAAATTAAAGAAAAAAAATAAAAAAATTCATAGGAACCTATATAATTAAGACCTACCTAAGTAGGTTCCACCATGGAGACTTAACCGGGAAAAAAAAGCTTGAAAGATAAAAACAACAATTTGTCTTACTAATTTCATCTGGAGCTCAACTGTTCCCTTTTATGTATAATATATATGTTGAAGTTAATCGATGACCAAATCTGTTAGCTCAAGTACAATCTACAGAGTTTTGTATAAGTTGAAGTGCAATCCATGTTCATGCACATGCTCAGTTTGGCACATCTTTTTGGATGGGCTGTTGGTTTTTTAGAAGTCCGATAATTTTTATTTTAGTCTTTTCTTATTTGGTTGAGAAAATATCTAGTCATCGAAAGATGTAATTTCAAAAAGATACGAGAAACTCATTTCAGATTATTTTCGGGAAGCTCTAAATGGAGTTTTTCATTTTTTTTTCCAATTCATCTTTGCACGGAAAGATAACCAAACAGTCTTCAAGCTGTTAAGATCTTGATGCAAAAGCTTACATCATCTTTTGACTATTAGAGCTTCCAAAAAATCTTTCAAAAAAAACTTGTCAAACGGCTTTTTAATTTATAATTGTTTGACAAAAAACATGTTAATTTCTATATATAGTTGTCGTTGTTTTGCTATGTCAAAATCATGGCATCCACTCTATATGCTAATAACTAATCCAAGCGATCATTTTGGTTCTAATTAACAATTGTGGCTCGAAATAACATTTAATTGGTATAGCTAGGCATGTACAGTGTTTTAAGACTTGCCCGGACCGGGTGATCAGACCATGAAAACCGGAAATCGGTGGCTTTTCCGAGTCTCATTAAATAGCAGTTTTGGTGGGTTGGATGAGCAAATCGCCCAGGTTAACCAGTAAAATCGGGACCTGGAGAGCATTCCAGTTTTTACTCCGTCCTGAATCTTAAAACACTGCTTCTATATATAGAATCATTTTGGGTTTATTCTTCTGCTACTGAGAATTATTTTCGAGTTTTGTTAAACAAAATTAATTATTTTAATTTTGGCATTTTGGTAGTTCAATAATTGGTTCTCATTCTCAAATTTGTAATGCATTATCTGGGTGGGTGTGACAGATGCTTTAACAGGATGGCCATGTCCATCTACATGATCATCCAGCCTCATCTGATATGTGGAAATGGGTCAACAACTGACCCATACCCATGAAATTCTCAGCCGGTTTGGTTAACCCGACCAGATCCTCTACTAAGACTCATCTCCACCAATGGAAATGGACAAGAAGATGATATATTCTCATCACCATTACAACATGTCACCACCCACTAATTACATGCTTAAATATGGATTGGATGGTGGGCCCCCTAACTAATTTCGTTTTGAGCTAGATCTAACTCTAACCCTAACTCTAGCTCCTAACTCGTAACCCCATGTATGGGATTTAGTGCACATGCACATATATAAGAAGAGAGAGAAAGAAAGAGAGGGAGAATTGTGTATGTGTGTTTTTCCTCATCAAGTGTGTTCGATTTCGAGGAGGCACGAGCATTTCCGGCGATCTCTCCCACGCTCGCTCTCTCTCTCCCCCGCCAGAATTCCATCTCTTCCTCTTCTTCGTAACCCTCACCAACCCGGCAACCCCTTTCTTTGGATTTTCGCGCGCTCCTTTTGGAGCGACATTTTGTGCTTAAAATATTATACACCATAAATGCCCCTTTCTCTCTTCTAAACTACCAAATTAACCCTCAACGACCACCCTACGTGCTGCCATGCATATTGCATAAGCATAACTCCCTCCCATTTAATCACAGCCCTTCAAGGATGTAAATCTTTGGTTACGTGGGGCCCTTGTTCCAACTCAATGGTTGTGGTCTTTCTTAAGGCGGTTATTCCAAACGTGGTAAACGAAGGTGCCAACTTAAGAGTTGCGACAAAATGCTCCGGAAATTTGGTCAATATAATATTTTGGGTTTGACTATGATATGGAAAAGATATGATATCCTACTAAAATCATAAATATGGTAGTCAATCAGGTATTATTTATCAAAATTCATAGGTGGGTTTTGATTGGTCAATACTTTTTTATATCATATCTTTTTCATATCATAGATTTTCCTTAATATTTTAATTTTGAATTCATTAGGCTGCATTCGAAAAAGATGCAAATGGAGTGTTTGGAAATGATACAAATAAGTGTGAATGAAAATATGTAGTGTAAAACGGTTCATATAAATTGCAAAGTTGGGTTAGTTTTGCACTGACAAATTTACCTTCTTATCAAACAGACTTTTAACTGTAATGGATGCAAACATAAATTTCAATAAAGCATATGCTTTTTTTTTTTTAATCAAAATCCCACTTGAATGCAAATTTACTTAATTTTTGTTGATGTACTTTTACATCTTATTATCAAGGTAAATGTGCATTGGTCTGTCATTTGTCAATGCATAAATGTAATATTGCCAAACATAGGCAAAAGTGAACTAGAGTGCAAGTTTACCCCGGGATTTACACTCCATTTGCATCGTTTCCAAATGCAGCCTAAGAAGCTAAATTTGTCAGTGCAAAACTAACCCAATTTTGCAATTTATATAAACTGGTTTACACTCTACATACTTGCATTCACACTTATTTGCATCGTTTCCAAATGCAACCTTAGGTACTTAAAATTTGGCCAAATCAAATTCACTTATCTATGATTAAGAATTAAAACATAATCTCAATAAATACCTATGCTCTTAAAATTTGGCCAGATCAGATTCACTTAAAATTTGATCAATACCTATGTTCTCATTTTTGTATTCTAGTTGTACCCATATATAATCTGAGAAAAAAAAACATAAAAGGAACTTGTTACACTTTGAGAGCCAGATGATTAAGATTTGTCTTGTGAGTCTTTGCTAACAATTACTTGCAGAATGTCAGGCTGCAGGTATACGGTTAAAACCTTGCTAATAGTCCCATCTTAGTAGAGTATTAAGTTAGTTAGCCATTTAAAAGATGGTTAAAACCTTGTGAGTCTTCTTCCATGTTTGGTTGTGACAGAGGTTCTTAAATATCGAGCAATATTGATGCACTTGGAGATAGGAAAATTGGATATGTAAATGGTGATGAACAGACACTGTTAAAGGTGTGTTATTCCATATTATTAATTTACAAAATCATCAGAACTTGTATTTTTTTAGCTTCTAATTTCTTTAAGGCCAATGTTATGGCCAAAAATTAAGCTTTTTCTTCAAATCTTCTTTTTCTTTTTCTTTGGGTGGTTATGTGATTAGTAACAATTACTTGTGAAAGACTTGTTTGGAACTTAGGCTTTTGTATAAAATATGACCTTTCCAAATATACTGTTGGTTTGTTAGTTGCCAACTTGATTAAGATTTATTTAGGAAGTAGGTTATGTAATCAAAACATGTGCTTTACTTTAGTCTTTCTGTGAATCAGATCATGGCCTGGATCTATTTAGTCATATATGGATATCAATAATACATCTATTTGATCAATGGGTTTGAGTCCAGATGCACTCAAATTTATTTGATAGAACCCAGATCTGACAATCTTTATGTAAATTTGCAAGGCAAAGATTAATGAAAGTTTTTTTAGTTCATTTGTTAAGAATTTGTGATGTCTTAATCCAGTTTGGAATTTGATTAGCCGAGTTCAAGTTGGATACTGATATCCTAGATATGTAATTGGTTAGCATAATTATTCTTTATCTGTTCTTGCTGTGTTTTTATTTTCTTGATTTATTATGTTGGGATATTTTGAGGATTTGGTTCTTTGAATGAAGATAAGTAATGATTGTTAAGGAAGTAGAATAATTCAACGAATCATGCCAACATGTTAAAGGATTACGTGAAATTAGAACTATTTGTTATAGAATATCAAAGCTTTTAAGGGCATTACTGAAACCAAACTGTGTATGAAACAATACTTATGGAACTACAAATCTGGAAGAGCTACTACTGTGAGACTAATATCTGTTTGTTATTTGTTGCAGATTTATGGGTCAATGACCGTGCACATCCTTTGTGTAGCAATCTTTTTAGCGGTTGTTTACATAAGGAGCTTAATATGGGACTTCTCTTCTGAAGTATTTATTAGCCGGTTTGTTAGATAATTGAACGGACATTGTTAATTGTTTTATTATCTATCATTTTTTACCATGGTAATTGGTAAGTGCATTTACCCAGATAAATGTGTTTTTAAAAAATGAACGAAACCTTGAACTTATATTGGATTTGATAAAAAATAAGAGAGAAATAAAAAATGTTGAGAGAATGCTCTTGATTGAATTGGGAGAAACTAGAGCTATCAATGGATCGGGTCTGATTTGGGATTATGGGATAGGGTGTATCAGGTCTGGTTGAACTGTTTATTGATCTGGACTATAAAAAAGACCTAGAACTCAACTGGTTATTATCGAGATGATCAAGTTTGACCCGATTAGACCTGATTATATTTGGCATTTATGATTACCAATGATAATAACAGTTTAGAACTTCATAAGTTTCATAATATTTATGATAAAAATATTAAATCATTTATAGAAAAATCTATGATTCGGAAAAGACTTTTATCAATCAAATCTAAACCCCCCTTGCGAATTTTGATGAAACCGACCTGATTCGTAACTGCATTTGTGTTGTCAATTGATTGGTTAAAATTTTCTGGTATCATAGTGATCCTATTTTCTTATATATTGATAAATTAGTGTTTCTAAGCGACATTATCTTACATACTGTTTATGAAATTTACACCTGGACATAAGATATAACAAAAATTAAAAGAAAACAATGAAACCTCTCTCTCTTTCTCTCTCTCTCTCTATATATATTATTAAGTACATAATTGGTTTGAACCAGAATCAATATAATTTGGTTGGACCGGATGGACCCGACTCATTGACAGCACTAAGAGAAAGTTCTCAACTTTCTGCTTATTTCTTATCTTCTATCGAGCCAAACACAGCCTAGATTAGAGTTGGGGCCAGTAGCTCCCTCATTAACTAGGCTCGAACTCAAGTGATGAACTGCTGGCTGGCTGGCTGTTGCCTCATGCGGCTTCCTGCCGGCCAGACCGGATTCATCCCTCCTAAGAAAGCGGGATTGAAAGGTCAATTTGGTAATTCTAGTAAGATGGGGAAGACAGGCGCGCTGGTTGTATATAAAATCAACAATCCCAACGGTCAGCAAGACTGAAAGTCGCCGTTCATTGGAACCTGGCCGACTAATGCGAACCGGCGTGACGATACATTTAATGAACAACAAAAAGAGAGTTCACAGTAGGATACATAGATAGCCATAGCCGGTGATAAATCCCAACCACCACTGTCACAGTCTCTCTCTCTGTCTCTCTTCCTCAGTTTCGAGGTCGTTCTCCCTCTCTCTCTCTCTGATAAGAAGAAGGAGACAGAATCCAACTGGAAGAAAAAAAATGGTGTCTTTCGTTTGACCGTCAACGAGAGGTGTGTACAGGGCACTTGTCTTCCCTCTGAAATTCCATCTTTCGTCTCTATTTTTATGGATTTTTTCGTATCTCGTGTTTGTTTGGAGTTTGGACAAAGTGGGTTTTTCTTTGGTTTCTGTTTTCGCTTCTGGTTTTGTCTCTAATTTAATTTTGCTTTCAGGTTTTAGGGTTTTGGAGGCTTCTGGGTTGAAAAGCGAGAGACGTGGGTCCTGCCTCCTTATTGTGGGGCACTTCAGTCAACCTGAACCTATATTTTTCTCACTTCCTGATAACATATTTTCTCCCTTAATTTTTTTTAGCACTTTATTCTCTACAAACGGCGTACGTGTGGAGAGGAGACTGCTTCAAGTTTCAACAGGCAGGTTTATCTTTCTTTTTATTGATCACTTCTTTTGTGGTCTTGCATTGTCGAGTCTTTTAATCGAATAGATATACTGAAACTCGGTTTTCAGTTTCATTCTAGGCCTTTTTGATCCATAAAGAGTAAACCCTACTGAGGAAACGTAGATCTTCTGACCCAGGACCTCACCAGATTATTCAAACCATTAGGAAGTAGGAACATCATCTGAGAATTATTAGTATTGGAGTTAAGATCCTAACTAAATGGTAGAAACTGGTTTGGAAGGTAAACAATGTAATTGTGGAGTAGAGATTAAACCCATAAGAAGAAAGTAAAAAAAATGAATACAGATTGATCCCAAATTCATCTTCTCCATTCCATTTTTATAGCTTCATCATTGAACCAAGGAGTCCAGATGATCGGAGCAAACGGAAAAAAGAACTGCTTTAGTTCCGCGGCCCTGAATTTCTGATCAGTTAACCTATCCCAGGATCATTTGTATTTCAAGCATGCTTCTACTGTTTTTTTTTTTTTTCCTTTTTAAATGCATACTGGCTTTCAGTTATTAAGTGGTCAACACCTTTCTACTTGGGGAACCTAATGAATCATTTAATCATTCTGAAGTTTGTTTTCATTTAATTTTTTATCGTCAATGTAGTACAGTTTTTTGACTAACTTTCTATTTACTACTCGTTTTATAAAGTTTTTATTTTCATCTGTCGAGTTTTGTTTTATTCTTTTTTCGAAAATCAAAGGTGCCCGTATCAAAGAATTTCATTTTTTAGTGCAAAATGAACACATGCATGCAGGACTGGGTGAGTACCCAACATTTGGCATTTGATGGGTGCCATTATGAGAGAGAGAGAGAGAGAGAGTCTTAGTATATAACTTGGCTATGATCGTTCCGTAGTAGAACCCATGAAGTGGTCTGCATGTGAGCCATGTCTACGGGGTACGGAGATTATAGATAGATCAATTCTTACTACTATTATTTTTTGAATTTTTTGATGTAAAAGAGACAGGTGAAGAGAGAGATTTAGTAAACTTTACGTAGGGATGGCGACTTTTCGGCTAAGAGGGGGTTTACAAATTTGCAGAGAGTGGGAATGCTGGGCTTTGGGGAGTCACTTATTGCAGAGACCGAGAACTACAGTTCCAAGAAACCAATTTGGGTGTGAGAAAAATATAAATTAAAGAGGAAAAACTAAAATTTGTTTTTTCTTGGTTCAACATGCAAACACACAATTAATTTTTTAATCTCTTACGGAGGGGGTCCTATATATTGTATATTTCACTAGTAGATCTCAATTTCATACTCATTGTAAAGCTATCAACTTACAGTGTGATTTATAAGTCTTTCTATGATTATGATCGATCTGAGATGGTTTTTTGAATTTTGAAGGATCATTTTTTCCATTTTGACCTGTTGGATTTTTTCAGTGTGATTAACTAATTTTATCTTTATAAATACTTAGGGACCTCATAACTATAGCTTTAATTTTCTGTCGTACTAGCTCCTTAAAATATTTTTGTAGTTACTATATTTTGTTGATATATTCTATTCACATTACAATATTATAGTTGCAACTAGGTTGATGGTCGACCACCCAAAATGACCAATGGTGGAGGCTCTCCCTAGTTTTCTTAGAGAGAGAGAGATAGAAGATTTTTACTTGAGAGGATCAGTTTATTTGTTCCTCTTCTATCTCCTGCTTAGTGAAAATATTTCTTCTTCTTCTTCTTCCTTACACCAAATGTAGAGAAAACAGACCTTTCTCTCTCTCTCTCTCTCTTCCCCCTTCCTCCACCAATCCTTTTTCCCCTTAAAGCTCGTGGTTCAAGTTGTAAGGGAGAGGGGGAGAGCTGCTAAAAGTGTTACATATTGAAGAATGATGATACTCCATCTTTCTCTGTCCCTCTCACCCCTTTCTGAGCAACATTCATGCATTATTTGGACATGAAAAGCGTAGATAGAGAGTTCTTTTCTGTTATCTTTCTTCACTTTGGTACCTTCTTCCACGGCTAAAAACTTATGGTGTCTCAATCTGTCATGATTTTCCTCAACAAGGTTTTCTCATAATTTCTTGTGATCTATGCAGGAAGATCTTAACACAGTTCCAAGTCTGTTTTGAAAGAACAAATGGGCTCCATGAATTCAAATAGCTGGCTGGCTTTCAATATCTCTCCTACTCCCTCAACCATGCCTACTAATAATCTCCATGCATCTCCATCTCAATTCTCTCTGGGATTGGTAAACGATACAGTGGGTCATTCCTTCCAAATCCAAGGTATTTAAAATTCCCCACATTCTTCTTCCTCTATTCTCTCGTTATCCTTCTGTGACTCTCTTAGGTTTTGCAGAGTGGAATCTGATGAGTTCTCACGGCGGCGAGGAAGTCCCAAAGGTGGCAGATTTTCTTGGTGTCAGCAAACCTGAGAACGAGCTCAACCTTGCTTCGTTTAACCAAATTACGGCAACCCACCCTAATTACCTCTTATCCAACGACAACCTACAGTCGATGCAGAGCTTGGAGGCTCCATCGGCTAATAGTAACGATCCTCGTGGAATTGGTAACAATTTACAGTCATTGACGTTGTCCATGGGAACTGCTAAGGGTACTGAGAGTACTAGTAGCAGTAGTGCTGTTGATGTGACACCCAGAAGATCTATGGATACATTTGGGCAGAGAACATCGATATACCGAGGTGTAACAAGGTACAACCCTGAACCCTCTATTGCTTCTTTGCTTATGCTGCAATTTCTTAACAATCTAATGGCTTTCGGTGTGATTGCAGGCATAGATGGACAGGAAGGTATGAAGCTCATCTGTGGGATAACAGTTGTAGAAGGGAGGGACAATCAAGGAAAGGTCGCCAAGGTAAGACTTCAGTTTCTAGCTCTAGGGTTTTGATCACGGCCGCCAACAAAATATCTTTTTGTTGAGTTACTGACGATTCATTTTATCTCCTATCATTGTGTTCTTGTTGCTCGGATCCCTTTACATCTTTGAAGTCTACTTGGGTGAGTATAGATTACTGATTCCATGCATTAATTTAGTCATTTCTGGTTCCCAGTTTTGCTAAACAAGATCGGCTTTTGAAGATTTGCCTATTTTCCTCCTCATCTTTTTTTTTTTTTTTTTTCCTCTGAGCAGGTGGATATGACAAGGAAGAGAAGGCAGCTAGGGCTTATGATTTGGCTGCACTCAAGTACTGGGGAACATCCACTACAACAAACTTTCCTGTATGTCATGCACATTTGTTGCTTGAGAATGGTGAACTGTAGAAACTTTAATTTGTGCCCACATTAACGTTTTTCTGTTCATGCTGATTGATTCTTGGGGTGTACATGTCTATGACATTTCAGATTAGTAACTATGAAAAGGAATTGGAGGAGATGAAGAATATGACAAGGCAAGAGTTTGTGGCATCTCTTAGAAGGTAATCATCATTAATTAAGTGCAGTTGGAGTTCATGCTCAAGTATATGTTCATCAATCCTTGTTTGTATTCAATTGTTTTTGTCTTGCTTCGCATATAATCTTAGGGTCCAAACATGAGTTACAGTTGAAACCCTAGTGATCATCATATTCGTAATCCTCTCTTAATTCTTCTTCTTGCTTGAACTTTCAGGAAAAGCAGCGGCTTTTCAAGGGGTGCATCCATGTATCGTGGGGTCACAAGGTATTATAGGGAGCATTCTCTCTGGTCCCTTACCTCTCTCCCTTTTTACAAACAGGCATACTGATCTCTCTTTCTCTCTCTCTAGGCATCATCAACATGGAAGATGGCAAGCTCGCATTGGAAGGGTTGCTGGAAACAAAGACCTCTATTTAGGAACTTTCAGTAAGTAGCAACGTAACGTCACAAAGCTAGCTTTTCTGAAATGTGAACTAATATTCCTCTATCTTCTTAATTATATATAGGTACCGAAGAGGAAGCAGCAGAGGCTTATGATATCGCTGCTATCAAGTTCAGAGGGCTGAATGCTGTGACCAACTTCGACATGAACCGTTATGATGTCAAGAGCATTCTCGAAAGCAGCACACTACCTATTGGAAATGGAGCAGCCAAGCGGTTGAAGGAGACTAAAGCGATTGAGTCATCGAGGAACAGAGAGGAAATCAGAACTCGCAGTTCCAGTTTCTACGGCACAAGCTCCAGTAATTTTCAGGGATACCCATTACTGCAACCAATTGAGCAAGCTCAGCCTCAGACTTTACTGGCTTTACAAAACCAGCTGAGTAGTCCTCAATATGGCGGCCATGACTCTCAGTTTCATCAAAATTACCTCCAGTTGCACCAACAACCCACTTCGCTGTTTAATGCTGCTGGTCAAGAGTCTCAGTTTAACCAGAGCTACCTTTCCAGCCATCCTGCTTTTCTTCATGGTATGATGAACATGGGACAACCGACGGCCTTGCCTGTAATGGAGAACAACGGAGGAAGCCTTGCTACCAACTACAATGGAAATGTGGGCACCGGAGTTAGCTACAATGGAGGTGGGTATTTGTGCAACGGGATAATGATGGCACCCAACTCAGCTACTGTGCATGGAGGAGGAATAGGTCCGGAAACCGGCGCCGGGCTGGTTAAGGTTGATTACGATGAGATGAGTTCTGCGGGTTACGGTGGGTGGACGGCAGATTCGGTTCAAAATCCAAATGCTGGTGTTTTTTCAATGTGGGACGACAATTGAGAGTTTATGTTGATGTTTTTGGCTTTTATCATTAAATTGAAAATTTTCTTCTGATGCAATGTTTAATTTGATCAAATATTTGGTATATGGCCAACAAAAGAGATGAGATATGGTTCATTTTTCTGACTTCATTTTCAAATTTGCTACAATAATTTTTTTATACATAATCTACAGAGCCTCATTTTCTGGAGTGATCCAAATCTTCTTGGAAACTGATCAAGATCCACTGTATGTTCCTACCAACTCAGATTAGTTTACTCTTGACTGAATTGATACTCATCTATGGGTGTTTTTGTCTTTTAGAGAGAGAGAGAGATGATATGATATAGAGAATTTTGGTTCATGTTGTTGGGCCATTCTTGTGCCTTATATAGAAATCTACAGCAATGCGTCTTGGCCCATCCTGGCCTATTTAATATTGTAGAGCCTATTATAGCCCAAGCCCACAAATACAGCAAAACCAATATATTTATTGTTAAAAAATAAAAAAAAACCCGGCTTGGGACCGGTTTGCTTGGAAACTACACCGGTTCATGGTTGGCCGTCTACCCCCTTTTCACAGGACGAAAGTGAACTAAAGTAAATGATTGGGGGGTGGGGAGGTGGGAAAGGCAACCCCCAACCAATGGCAATATAGGCTTTAAGGCCCAAGCCAGATCACAAAAGCCTGTCCGTCGTCCATTTCTCCTTTCTCCAATTATCCAAACCATCTCTTTTTCTTTCTTACGTAATTGTGCTCTCCTTTCTCCAATTATCCATCCATTCATGACTCACCCGAGTCAAGGAGTTAACCCACCAGGTTTCTTTGAATGACGAGTTCACCAACAAAAGCACCACCACCGAGTAGGCCAGTACCCAAAAAAACCAAAAGCCGACGCGGTGGAGAGTGGAGACCAGCATTTTCTTTTATACTCACACGGTCACACCCAACCAAACTAACCTACCAAATCAGTGCCACGTATTCGACGACCCACCACAACATGTTTATTAGGGAAAAGGCAGCCATATGCCTAATCACACGTCAAGCCAAGAAACATTATACCTACTTGTTTATGCTACGACTACGGGCGTCGACGCATCTATTGGCTATTTAAGGCCCATTCTGAATGGGCCCCCACCAACTCATCCATCACACATGCTTTTGTTTAGTGCGTTGTTTTCTGCGCGTAAGCCATGCGCGCGTTGTTTTTATATGCTTGTCCGATGCTTATATCCTTTCGCTTCGACGGACGCGTCAGCTAGGCTCGGCTCTACATCCCCAGCCCCACGATGTTGTCAGAGAATTTGCCGACATAACGCAGCCAACAAGGCGGAATGCAATGCATCATATTATGCCCCCTTTAACCTTTATCATTCGGCTTAGCTCACGTTACGCTTAGTAAGACCTTACGCTACCGGTGGGACCCGCTATGTCAGTGGTCGCGACGATTATGAACCTGCCTCGCACGGATGATTGGAATCGCGGTGGATCATGAGGCGATGAATTTATGAGACTGGTGCGGTGGGACCCAATCGATCTGGTGGAGCCCACCAGCACGTTGCAACTTGCGAATGCGTCAGATGGGGGGGGGGTCTTCAGTCCTGTCCAGATAACTTTGAAAAAGTGGAAGTCGTATCAGCCGCGGAAGGAGTTGGAGTTGCTGCTGGGGCGATGACTCTTCCGCCTTGGCAGCGAGTACCTGGGTAATGGGACATCCGCGTGCCACGTGTACAAATGGCATCGTCCCACGTGTACGGCATGGCTGGGGATGAGAGCGACCCCCACACCACACCCCCCGTGAAAGAGAAAGAGGCGGTCAGCCTGGGCGGCTAAAAGCCAGAGGGGAGAAAACGAAGATACCATCAAATCAAAGTTACAATTCCATATTTACCCCTCATGTTTTTTGTTCAACAGTGTAGGTACGTCAGCCCTGAACTAAACTAATTCCTTGGCACCGAGGGGACCCACTCGAACTCGATAGCTGATCCATCAATCAAATCGGATGGTGGCCATCGTCGTGCCAACCTCTACGATGCTCCCGTGGATGACGCTGCATCGTCCAATTACTTTTAACGGAGAAACAAGTCACAACACATCAGAGTGTCAGAGGAGATCCAGAAGGAGCAGAACGCAGACATTATGATGTAAAATCAAAAGAAAAGGGAGTAGGGGTATTATAGTAAAAGCAATAAAGGAAACGTCTGATGCGCGTTCCAAAGAGGGCCCAGGCCCATATGGCATTACCATTACCCATCCTCGAATCGCCGCCTTAAAGGAGCCCTCCGCTCTCCCATTTCTGCCCCAAATTTCTTTCGTCGTTCAACCCAAAAGAACGAACGAACGAACGAACGAACGAACCCATCACCACCACAGCCCCCTCTCACCCGCGCGATTCTCTTTTTCCCTCTTCGAACGGACGCAGATCGGAATCGGAAAGAAGAGAAATGGCTCAACGAGAGAAAGAAGAGACCGAATTCAAGGTCCCCGAAACCCTAACCCTCTGCATCAACAATTGCGGGTTCCCCGGCAACCCTACCACCAACAACATGTGCCAGAACTGCTTCAAGGCCTCCGCGGGAGTCCTCACTCCTCTCAAGTTCTCCGGCAAGGACAAGCCCAGATCCAGCTCCGTCCGGTCTCCGGAGAGATCGGATCGTCCAGCGGAGCCGGAGATTCTTAGGGAGGTAACCAAGCGTGACACGACGGCAGCTGCTGAGGTGACAAGCTCGGTCGTGAGGCGGGAGGTGAACCGGTGCTCGGGTTGTCGGAGGAAGGTGGGATTGACCGGCTTCAGGTGCCGCTGCGGGGATCTGTTCTGTTCGGAGCACAGGTATTCAGACCGGCACGAGTGCAGTTACGATTACAAGGCTGCGGGTCGGGAGGCGATATCGCGGGAAAATCCGGTGGTTAAAGCTGCCAAGATCGTTAAAATCTGAGAATAATACACGGAGAAACGAAATGACTGTGTTTCGTGAAGATTAAAGAAAAGAGACGATGTGGAGAGATGGATGCTCGATCCGGTGATCACTTTCTGATGCCACTCTCGATCGATTAATTGAGAGAGTGGGAGAGGGATTTGTTAGATTGTGAACAAAACTATAATGAAATTCTCTCTGGTTTACCTTGTTCTTTTTAATCAAATTTTATTTCTTCCCTCTTCTTTGTGTGAAAATTTCTGGTGCTGTACTTTAATTTTTTTTCTCTTTATTTTTCTTAATTTCTGGAAATGAAAACGAAATGGTAAAGCGTTGACAAATATTGATGGCATGATTCTAGAAATTTGGGATTGGGGAGAGGGTAATCTCGTCATTACGGGCAAGGTTTTCTGTTTTCTGGAACTGCCACGTGTGGATAAGGAGAACCGACTAATTTTATGACTTTTTATTAGAGTACGTTCTTTCTCGCTAAACTCCAACTGCCCACTAAAGTCGATGACTCGATGTTCCGTGTTCGTCAGACTGAGTCACCGGTCCACCTCGTATCTCGTGAGTCACTTGGTCCACCACCTCGACAACCGAACCGAGTGACCCGAGCCAAAGCAAAGTGAGGATTTTGATTCGATGTGGGGGGTCTAAGAGAGGATGTAGCGTGCGAAGATAGGATCATAGGATGGAGAGGATTCAAACCGTCTAAGAAATAATCGATCACTTGACTCTGGTTTGCCACGTTCCACTTCTAGTCCACGTCACTCAAAGGCATCCAAAAGAATTTGCTTACCTTGACACGTGGCAAGGGTCTTTGTTACATGTATCTGTCTAAACAAAGAAGGGTAGGAATGGCATCCTTTTCTATGACCTCAAATGGCCCAACTAGGAGGGGTATCTATCTTTATTAAGGTTTAAATAAAGAATAGAGGGATGTGGGCCATGTAGCATTCGTTGGATGGATCCTGATGGAAAAGCCCATGGATACGGCCTTGAAAACAACCATTTTGGATTCTTTGTACGAAAACGATGGAATGCGATGAAATCTTCTAATGCAGAGGGTAATTTCTGGGGCCTACTGGCCCATTAATTCAGGGGTTTAACCCACGTCTGCCGTGAAGAAAGAGGAGGCTTTTTGTCATTTTACCATAAAAAAATAAAACGTGTTCTATCTTCTTCATGGAAGATATCAAGTTGCTTCGAAAATAGGTGTAATTTGTTTCAATTTTCAAATTTACCTTTGAATAAGAGAAATGAAAGTGAGGAGTCTTGGGGCTGTTTCCTAAAGCCCTTTGGGAGAGCATGACTGAGCTGCTTTATAGAAGCTATTACTAAGATTTATTTGGAAAGTCATTTTTTTGGTTCATATAAGCCCATCTTCAGCTTAGTGGTTATTTATTTATTTATCATGGCTTCGCGATTTTCCGGCTTAGCAGTTCATTAATGTTAAAAGCTGCTGCGCAAAAGCCACCCAAAAAGGCACATAACAACTGAAATGATTGAATTGAAAAGCTTATTGGTTTGTTGTTTAGTGAATAAGTAAAGATTGAATTGAAAAGCTTATTGATTTGTTGTTTAGTGAATAAGTCTCTGAATGGTTAACAATTATTAGGGGTGTCAATTGGACTGGTTTGGTGCAATCCGATCCAGTCTAATGTGAATCCGTTATATATGGACTAGGTTCAATCCAATCCAATGAATATTTTGGACTATTTTGGGATTCAATTCAATGTTTGGACTGTCCAGTCTGTTCAAATTTGTTTTGATATAGATTGGTTTCAATCTTATTTTATATCAATAGATCAGATATTGGTTTAATCCAACTCAATCCAATATAAATTTATTACAGATGGAGCAGGTTCAATCCAATCTAATAAAAATTTTAGACCGAATTGATCCAATCCAATGTCTTGTTGGTCTGTCCAATCCATCTAAATTGATTTTAGACTGGATGGGGTCCAATTCAAAACCAATCCATTGACACCCTTAACAATTACCAACCTTAATTTTGGAAATTAAGGACAAAGCATTAAGTCATCCACTTCAGCAATTTCAGCCATTACCAATGGCCCCATAATTGACAAAAATTAAATTTCGGCATATCATATTTTTGATGAAGGGGTACATCCTTAGTGAGAAGACAAAGGAAAGTTAAAATAGAAATCAAAAGATAGGGACTGTATGGATCTCAATACGCCAGTAAAGCGATAGAAAAGGAACACAGCGGGGATGTTCTGTGGGACATTGTGAGGCACAGATCTGAACTCCATCAAGCAATCGGCAACAACGGAATAGGGTGCATGTGAAGTCCATAACTCTTACCATAAAAACATTACACAGTTATATGGGTTTGATCCCACGGCTCCATTTTCGAAAGTAAACCGAGTGACCATCTCAACTACTGGGTCATAAGCTGTTTTTAACTTAATGGTTAAGCCAAAAACAGCTTTGATATGTGTCCCCACTCCCCAGCAACCCGTCCTTCAACAATGTAGCATGGGCCACCTGAAAGAAAACAACAAATTCCCATTGGGTGAACATGATTTTCTTAATGGAAGCCTCTCGTTTGAATTCTCATGTGGTTTTGTCCAAGGAAAGCTGCTCCATTTAAGGGCATGGATTATTTGAACCAGATTTGAGAATCAAATAAAGCCAATAAAATAACTCATAGAAGACTTTTTTTTTTTTTGTAACCAACACGTCACATTTTGAAATCTTCTTTTGTTCCATTCTTTTCAGATTTCTCAGACGATGAGAATACGATGAAACCCTACAACTAAGATCATATATTCTATGAGACCTTAAAGAAAAAGGGGTTCATTAGTGGAGCAATATAGTCACTGCCTTTGTAATAGAAAAAGGAGTTTTTGTGGGAGGGGAACCAAAAAACCAATAACATCTGGAGCAGCTCCATGGCTTAGTTGTCAAAGCTTGGCTGGGCCTGTGTTTAAGCAGAAAGTTGGTGCTAAAGGGAGAAGGTGGTCCTATTTTGGCCCACGCACAGGCATTTATCATGAATTCATGAGTGAGATGAATTCCTTTCGGACAAAAGCTCTTTTTCTACTATTTGGGCCGGTTTGGGTGGGTTGAAGCTTTAATTTTACTGCTTTCACTTAGCCGCTTTGAGGAAACTACTTAAGGAAGCTTCGGCGAAATGCCACTTTTTCACTGAACCACGGCATAGTTGGGCTTTCCGGATTTTCCACCAAACATCGCTTATAAATTGTCTCACTAGTCCAATTCAATGTCTTATTGATCCATCCAATCCATCCAAATCAATTTTGATTTGGACGGGGTCCAACCCTAAACCGGTCCATTGACACCCCTACATGTAATGACAGTTGCAGTTCCACATATACTTTTAGAGCTCAGATAGACTTGCATCAGCCCCAATGAATTCAGATTCCTTGTTTAATTAAGATGTATGGCGATAATTTATTATCTTTTTTTTTATTGCACTTTTTGTAATTTATGAAATGGAAGGTCTATTTGTATAGTTTTTTTAGAGGGTAGGATTTTGTTATGGTTACACCATCCGGCAGCGCACTGCGGCACAGTCATAGGCAGCAGCACGTACAACAGATCGCACAGCAGCGCGCACCGCACGGCAGCATGCCCATGCACAGGCCCGGCACCGCACGGTAGCACGCACTGCCAATAGCGTGTAGCACGCACCGCCAGGCAGTAGCACGCACCGCACGGCAGCATGCCCGCGCATAGGCCCGACACCGCACGACAGTGGCATCAGGGTGCGCAGCACGCACCGCCAGGCAGCAGCGCGCATCGCACACACTACACGGCAGCACGCACCGCGCACACACCCGACACCGCACGACAGCAGCACCATGAGCCGCGCGCACGCACTGCGTGGCAGCAGCACTGCGTGCACGCATCACGCGGTAGCGGCACCGTGAGCCGCGCGCACGCACTGCGTGGCAGCAGCACTGTGCGCACGCACCGCGCGGTAGCGGCACCACGAGCCGCGCGCACGCACACGGTAGTAGCAGCAGAGCGGGGCCCACATGATAGCTCATAAGGGTGGGCCCACCCTTATCTGGACACGTCAAGCCAACTCGCCGCCAGCTTATCATATCCCTTATCTTTATCTTATCTTAAGTAAGAGTTACCATTAGGAGTTGGTAATTAGGAGTTTGAGTTTAATTAAGAATTTCCTTTTGTAATCTCCTATTTAAGGAGCTACGAATTGAAATAAAGGAATCAGTTTTTCGCAGTCAAGAAAGAGAGTGAGGAGAGTTTGGGTGATCTCTTGGACAAATCACCCATTAGGAGAGTTCGGGTGGTCTCTTGGACAAATCACCCACGAGATAGTCAAAATAGGGCCTGTACGCAAGGCCAAGGGCAAGGAAAGATCTAAGGTTCCTGCGGTGGAGCGACCCGGGACGCGATCCTACGCTCGGGGCCATAACAGGTTTTTACGTCCCCACTCCTATACAATTCTTTTTTGGATATTAATAAAAATTTTTGATGTCCCCACTCCTATGGAACTGTGAATGACATAATCTGAAACAAGTTTAAGAAAGAAGTAGTCTATTCTAAATGGCTCTCTATGAAAGTATAAATTTATGATTTGTCATTAAATTTTTTAAATACAGTATCAATAAAATTTTCCAGGAATGGGGAATGGTGTATGATGAGGGCATATTTGGCCCTCTAGTGAAATTGTGACACGTGGCACCTTGTGACAACGAGGCGACACCCAGGCAACAACTTACTAAGTCCGTGTCCCGCCGGGGAACCGACCTGGCCGGCCTAGCGCGGCCTGCGCGACCTGGCCGACCTGGATCAGCCTGACACCTGATCCGACCTGGCCGACCTGGCAACCCATAAGATGCCCACCGATGAACCATAACGGCATACCCCGCGAGCTCGGTAGCTCACCAAAGAGCTCGCCAAGGAGCTAGACACCTCTCCAAGGAGCTCGCCACCAAGGAACTAGGCAGCTCGGCAAAGCTCGCCACAAGCAGCTTGGCATAGCCCAAGGAGCTCAGCATAGCTCCCCCGGGCAGCTCGCCACTTGTAGGGTAGCTCGGTACAGAAGAGTAGTTTGGCGTATCGCAAGAAGATCTCCTGCCTGACAACTGGCGCAGAAACCGACCCGCCGACTGACACAGGCGCCGACTTGACAACCTGGCCCAGACACCGACCCGCCGAGTAACACTGGCGCCGACCTGGCCGCCTGGCACAAGCGCCAGCATGACAACCTCAAGGAGTTCACCACCGTACCCCGGTTCTGACGGGATACGACGAGTCTTACTGTTTGAAGGCTTTTCACCCACCTAACCCGCGAGG
>NW_010729092.1:1679859-1717123 GCF_000365185.1 Nelumbo nucifera | reverse complement strand
CTACTCTCTAGCTCTCTCATTTCTCTCCAAGCTCTCTGTAATCAGAATGCTAACTTAGGCATCGGAGAGTCCCCGCCGGGAAAATACCCCCGGGTCCTTTGATTCAGTTCTCGCAGGTCCCTCAGCTCCCGCCGCCTACAAAGGAGAGGAAATCACCTCACGCAGAGGGTAGTCGGGTTGCGCTGCACCAAAGAGTTCCACCATCCTCTGAGTTGCAGGCCGCCTAGGAGCAGGTCAAATGACGAGTCCACCAGGGAGCTCACCACCAGGGAGTTCGCCACCAGACAGTTCGCCACCAGGGAGCTTGCCACCAGGCAGTTCGCCACCAGGGAGCTTGCCACCAGGCAGTTCGCCACCAAGTAGCTCTCCACCAGGGAGATCGTCACCAGGCAGTTCGCCACCAGGGAGATCGCCACCAGGCAGTTCGCCACCAGGGAGCTCGTCACCAGGCAGTTCGCCACCAAGTATCTCTCCACCAGGGAGCTCGCCACCAGGCAGTTCTTCACCAGGGAGCTCACCACCAAGCAGTTCGCCACCAGGGAGCTCGCCACCGGGCAGTTCTCCACAAGGGAGTTCGCCACCAAGCAGTTCGTCACCAAGTAGCTCTCCACCAGCGTGCTTGCCACCAGGCAGTTCTCCACCAGGGAGTTCGCCACCAAATAGCTCATCACCATGGCACGTCACCACCGGGTCAAATAACGAGGTACTTAGCCAAAAAAAATTTATACATCACAAAAAATGGTACGTGACCAGAAACAGTTACATCAGTCACTCCAGTATGAACTGGATTGGTTGAAAAATGGAGGGATATGAAGCCTCAATCCACAGCTATATATTTTTCAATTAAAATATATAGTTTGTCTTTCTACATGAAAAGGTTGTTTAGGATTTTTTTGGATAACCTTTTGCTTTTGAGATTGAGGCTGTGAAAAATAAGGTTGAGCCAAAAAGTGTTTTTGGGTGTTTGATAAGAGTTGTTTTTAAGACGACACATTTAAGCCATGAAGCGCAATGCCTAAAATTAGGGCATTGCGCTTTTCGGCTTTAAAAGCAAAAATTCTGAAGCTTATCCAAACACAACCAAGAAATCTTTAGCTCAATCGGTTAGCACATTCTAATAACCATTACCGTTAATCTATGAACATCTTACCCTAATCATCAAAACGTAACCAACATGAAAATTATATATAGTTGATAGTTCTTAGGAGTTAGGATTATATTGATATGCATAGCTTCATCTCGCAGAGTTCTCACAGATAGATGGAGGATGCATGGCTCCTCTTTGAAAGACTCCAATAAGATATTCTTCCCTTTTCTAAATGGGTTGTTAGGAGTTAGAACATTAATATGCATGCATATCAGTACTAGCCGAATATGATGGTTGAGGACAAGTGTGGATCAAACTTCATTTCTGGCTCTCCTTTTGAACTTCGAAATCCTCTTCTCCCAAAACCTTAATCTTGTCTTAGTGTTTAATTGTTAAGACTGTGTCAAAGGAACAGTAGAATTTGAATTTTACATTTCAGGAAGTTTTATGATATCTTCCTGTGTTAAAAAAGAAACAAACAGTAGTAGCAATAGCCATGCTTCATTGGACAGTTTCACATAGGCAATAATATCAATTAAATCTAATACTAATTAAATTTAGATAATGATGTATTATTGTCTTTAATTAAAAAAAGCTATTTTCCTGCATCTGAAACTCCCAAATATATTTTTCTAATAGCAAGAAAAACATTGCTTTGAAATCTACTTCTAATGTAGTGCTTATCTTAATATTTGATTTGCTTGATGCGTAATTACCAAAAGCATGAGAGTTTCATACTATATATGAAAAATGCCCAGATGACTAGACTGGTACTAAGTCCAATGCTGGAGAATGAGGTCGACATTCTGAATATCCAAAACAAGAAACAACAAGAGAGCACACTAGCTCAAAGGGATAAAGGCCAACGCATCCATCAGGGTATAAGCTGGATGTGCAGGGTTGAAGACAATTAGGGGAAACAAGTGTTCTCTATGGATGCTGAGATTCTTCACAATAAACTACATCTCTATGTTATATGTTCTAATAAAGTTCATCTTTTTGAAGCATATTGTATTTTGTTTTCTCTCCCCTTCTGTTATTTTTATATATGATGCAGGTTGTGTGTTAATAAGCCTACATATTCTAGTACTGGTGAATGTAGAATATGTCATCATCATCATTGTCCTCCGAGCCTTACCCCAATTAACTATATGGGGTTGGCTCATGAATCCTCTTTCTCCATTCTATTCTGTTTAATGCCATATCCATATATTGTGAATACTAGGCTTCTCCTGGCAAGACTCAATATACCATTCTATTTTAGCCATTTTTA
The DNA here is from genome assembly GCF_000365185.1 of Nelumbo nucifera. The sequence continues at coordinate 1,714,763 of NW_010729092.1, read as the reverse complement.
CAAGAGAAATAAACCTTATTGAATTGGATAACATAAGTCCATATTCTGCTTCACTTTCATATAGATTCCCAATTCATATCTAAACGATATCAAATTTATATGCTTCTGTCAGAATTACCAGAAGAGAACCTCAGTTTTCTTTAAATGTCTGATGTTGTTTACATAATTATTTAATGGAAATAAAAATCAGTTAAGGCATAGACTGCTTTTGTCCAGCTTATCAGACAATATAAGATGAAACCAAAAACCAAGAAAGAAGATTAAAAGAGAAAATGAATAAAAAATCAGAAATAAGAAACATTCATGGGATCAGTTTTTAGAAATCTTGAGCAGCACAAATCAGAACTCTTGAAAAATTTTTAGGTGGGGTTCTACACTACATTGTGAACCATAAAACTGTTAAGATCTTCAAAATGAACCATGAAACTGTACAGTAGAAAGATGGTCAGTTTCCTTTTCCTTTGTGGAGCATTCAATTCGTGCCCAGCAGTTTATTTAGTATCTACTATCTAGAGATGTAAGCACAAACATCCACCATTAATGGAATTAACCTGCAAAACTTGATTACGATCTCATGTGGAGTCCATGAATCGAGAATCTATATGGTTATCACAGAAATAGATGAGGATGAGAGAGAGAGAGAGAGAGAGATTCCTTGTTCTAGTTAATTAGAGATGTAATGTCAAATCCAGAACTGAGTTGACTTCATCACCCTGGCCCTCATTGAATGGCGAAACCCTTGCTTTACTTCTGTGTTTTGTTGAAGTTGTTGAACTCAGCGGCGGGCAATCATCTTCATCTGCAATGGAGCAACGCCATCGGGCGACGAACTGCCTCTTAGCCCTGCGAATGGCAAGGTATGGATTGCTGAGTTCCCGCTGATGAGCACGACTCTCATGCTTGAACCGTGCATGAGGATTCAGAAACGTCGCTCCACAGTAGAAACATTTATAAGCCCAGCGTTTGGTTTGAGGAATTTCCAAGTGATTGCTGGAACAAGAGGACGTCTCTGGGTTCAGCATGGTGATGTATGTAATGGGATGGAGAATGAAAGAAAAAACAGAAGCAAAGGATACAGAAGTTTGATCAGATCATGAAATGGTCTCAACTCAATCCCTCCCAACTGAAGCCTTTATATAGGAGTTTTCGATCGAGCTCTCCTGGGTGAGAATTGAATGCAGTGAGATTTTTAAGCACAGTACATAGTACTGATAACTGGGATAGAAGATTCAGAGACCTCTCCCTTCTGCTCAATCCATCCGGGTTTTGATTAAAAGATGATGGATCTATTTTATTGTTTAAGGAACAATCTCCTTAATGCTCCCAGCAAGTATTTGCTGTGTTCTTCCCTCAAATTTGACAAATTAGGCCCATGCATGAAGAATTACAGTGCTTAATAAAACCACGTTCTGGACTAATTTGCTACTCCCAAAATCATCAAATAACAGAGACAAAAATCATAAATAAAATATATCAAATGAGCAAAAGAATAACCTTCTTATTAATTGTGTAATGTAAGAAATGGAATTAATGAAAGAAGAAAGGCCTAGAGTGAGGACATAAAGAAGGGATTCTCCAACTTTATCAGAGCCCCTTTGTTTATAAAAGCAAACATTTAATTACATTCTTAGCTCCAGGTTGTAGTAATATTAGTTCCTTAAAACAATGGTCTACAAATGGTAAACTTTGCAGAAAATACAACCGTTTCAACTGTGGGATGAGGAAGTTATAACTGTTAACCTGTCTCTGTTAATTACTAAGTAGAGGTTTGAAAAAGAAATCCTCAGATCCAGATTCAGATTCAGGGTTTACTAAGATATGAGAATTGAAGTTGGAATTCAACTATTGTCAGGCAACGACACTGCAGCTTGTAACGTGATTGTTCCACACAAAACCCTACTTCGAAATTATGGACCTCACGCGGCATTGCTTGCCACATGTAATTAATATTGATGAGCTTATCGAGGCGGATCTCCTACCCACAATACACTACCCCGTGAATTAGAAACATCTACCCTTGCATAATACTATGCAGAGTAGAGGATGAGATTTTCTTTATGTGTGATTAGGATAAACGTGGACAGGAGATCCGGACTCAAGCTTATCAGCATACCCAATAAGCAACACTGCACACAGATAAGAATTGGCTTGGGAAATTAATTCTAAGTCCAAAGTATGAAGGAATCAATCTACTACTTCCACCATCGAACTCACCTCAGGCTTCCTTTTTTTTTAGTTTTTTATTTATTTTGCATTTTACAGGGGACAGGTTTTAGCAAGGCTGGACCCTTGAAAATATATTAAAATTAAAACATAAAATACTTAATATTAAGCACATCGGGATAGGACCAATGCGATACTCCAATGCATTGACGAAATTTCAAACCTTGATGACTACTTAAATCTTGTGAAATAGGGTTTACACTGAAAGTAAATTGAAAATGTTTTAGGGTCACTTATCTCTTTACATCAAGTAAGTACGGTGGGAGCCCACTAATTTTTCTACCTTTCCACCCAGAAAAGCCAAGAACTGTCTCTCCCATTTGAAGCAAAGAGTTGGATTTTATGTATCTCTCAGGAAACTGCACCCAAAACCCTAAAAAAAGAAAAATTAAAGCATGTCTAATTTATATTATCTAATATACTGCATCTTGTGTGAAAACTCAAACTCTATATCGAGGCCATGAAGAATGAAACGTTCACTTCCATTTGAGATTGTTAGGTTTTGTCACAAATTTACAAGAGGCATGCATGGGCATTTTATCCGACTAGCTAAATCAAATCTCTAATCTCTATGCTTTTGTTAATCCATTTGTGAGTATCACTAATTACACGATCAAACATTATTTGACTGCTTCTAATGGGAATCAAATCATGTTAATTACCCACACTTGGTGATTGTTGAAAATAAAAGATGCTAACTGAAATAAAATAGAAGCAAATTCAAATATTGTAAATAAATGATACACAATTGCCGAGGATCTTTTTAGTTTTAACACTTGAGCCCAACTTCGAATTTGTGAAGTGGATTGTACAATTTGAATAGAGCAGAACTCCTAGAGGCTATGCATAACGTCCCCTCCTTGTATAGATATTTGCCACAACGTCTGTCTCTCCTGTGGAGCTGTTGACCTATTTAAGACTATCGTCTCAATGATCATGGTTTTGTATACATTGATTTGAGGGTGTAAATCAGTTCAGTACACACCATAGATAACATGGATTGAACATCCATGCCATAGTAGATGCAATCATTTTTATAAGTTCCTACAATAAATGATTAAAGTATTTTATCGAAAACTTTACTAATAAAGAATCCATGCCATGCAATGAAAGAGTGTGGTGTGGTTTCAACCATGCTAGTGGAACCCAATGGATTGAAACGATCCACGTTTTATAGAAACTTACTTAATACCGAACAAGCGCTAAAAATTTAATACGGAAAATCTGAAAAACAATTGACCAATAAAATGGAATCATAAACATGGTAGCAAATAAGGGGTTTTTTTTTTATCAAAATTTATGGGTGGGTTTTGATTGGTCAAAACTCTTTCCATACCGTATCTTTTCTGCATCATAGATTTATCTTTTGTCCTTTAGATAGAAATGAGAGCTTTTATTAGCTCAGTCATGGTATATAGGCATTCTAATTAAATTTGTTGTTAGTGGAAAGAAAAAAAGATCTCTTAACACAAGAGTTTGAAAGAGATCACCTGATGCCTTACTAAATTAAGAAAATTCCTACTTTCTGAAGATTGCTAGGTTTTGTTACAAGTTGCAAAGGATATTAAGGTTCAAACTTATTAATAATAAAGGTCCAAAGTCTCAATATTTAACATTTCGAGGACCCTGAAAACTGATACATATCATATGATATAATAATAAATATATATGTATCAGATTTTGAACCATGTCTGAGGCATATATTTTATTGTTGGGCATTTTAACCAATTACCTAAGTTAAAATTTCTTACAATAATGCACTTTCTTATTAATTCCCTCAAGATGAATCACTAATCAGAATCAGATGATGAGGCATTTAGCTACTTGAAGAGAGTCAGTCAGGTCTTTTACCTGTACATACATGATGGTAATTGTCTTATTTTTCATGAATTTTCATTCTATGAAACGCTCAGATTACATGGCAATATAAATAACAAGCAAGAGAAGAGATAACCAGATCAAAGCACCAATAGAAAAATCAAAGTGTTGACCAATAAAGAAGTAATACTGAGCACCAGGAGAGGGTACCCTAGAGATCTCTGCAAATGGCGCTGAAAGTTATGAAACGCCGAGAAAGGAGTAACAAGTATAGCAGCCGATAACCAAACAACTCAATCATGATTTATGTACATCAATTCTAAATTTGTTGTTAGTAGAAAGAAAGATCTATAATTGCACTGTTTCATGCATGGAAGTGGAAAGACATGGTAATGGAAGATCTCTGACCAATCAAAGCACCCCGTGAATTTTGATGAATATCACTTGATTCGTAACCTCTTTGTATGATACTGGTCGATTGGCTGTAAATTTTTCCGATATTATAGTCGAACCCTAATTTTAATTCTCAAGTAAATGGATTACATAATAGAAACTAGAAAAGCATTATTATTGTTCATCAAACAGGCAAACACCCTTCATAAATTAAATAGATTAAGCATTATTATTTCTTCTTTTTTCCAGTATTCTAATTGAAAAATGAGCCCGCCTGCATTGCTTCTATATAGTAAAAATGAAAATCTCCGAGAAAAAACATTTTAGGCCATTAATCTTATTTTTATGTTGAAACAAGCAGAACCTAAAATAGAGATAATTGGACAAATTTTTATGGAATTTTTAAAATTTCCAAATGCAAACCCGAATGAAAGATAAAAATAAATAAATATATCAGAGGCCTGCATGCACAAGGTTAAATTTATAACTATTAAGTATTAAACAACCATTTACTTATAAGAAAAATCAAAGAAAAAATTGGGCAATCTATACTTGTAAATTGAGAGTCCAAATTCATATACAAGACTACCTACCCTATGGCTTTTGGCAAGTTTCTTAGGGTGACCTTCGCAGATGGTCAGGAGGACCAAGTTCGTGAGTAATGTAGAGCTAAGGAAAAAAGAAGTGTATATACTGTCTCTGCTCCATTGTTGGATCATTTCTTCAGTTTGGAGTCTGAGTCGGATCTGGACGGTTTCTGTTCCGGATGTTCCTTTGACAGCTTGGACTACGGGTGTCAGTGGACTGGGTTTGGATTGGATCCATCTGAATCAAAAATCAATTTAAACAATAAGACATTTAATTGGACTAGTCCAAATTTAATGGTCCAAAGTATTTATTGGATTGGATTTGAATCATCTGATCTATTTGAAATAAATTTATATTGGATTGGATCAGATTGAATCAATATCTGATCCATTGAGATAAGATAAAAGTATGGGTATCAAAGAATCAAGTTTGGGTTAGACCCAATCTAAATTAAAATCAATTTGAACAATTTGAATGGCCCAAACATTCAATTGGACCAGTCTAGAGTGATCCAAGATATTCATTGAATTGAATTGGATCTGGTCCATCTGTAATAAACTTGTAATGGACTGGATCAGATTGGACCAATATCTGGTCCATTGACAGCCTAGCTTGGACTATCCTCCAAGGTGTAGAAGATTAAGGCAGCTCAAGAAATTTTATGACGTGGTGGTTGCTAAGCCTATTATTTGAGGAACCCAAAGTACCAATTGGAGCCTCTTGTGTACGGGCTTGTTTTGTTATTCAGATGGGGCCTTGAGTGCCTAACCCGTCCTGTGGGTTGTTTGGGTCTAGGCCCTTTTGGGGGGTTTGTCCAGCCTTTGTGGCTTGAGAAGCAGAGCAGTGTGCTACTATTCTTTGATGTATATGCCTTGTATGCTTGTTTTTTTACTTTTAAGAATTAATATTTTATCTTTTTCATAAAAAAACAAAAAACGTATAAAGTGAGATCTAGATAGAGACACCTTCTAATTGCTTTGAATTGAATGTTGTCTCTCAGTTTATATATCAAACCAGTTTTGGCAGTAATGGTACAAGAAGAGAAACCATCAAAACCATGGTTTTTAAAATCGACCCGGTGACCGAACCAGTCAGGGGTCCGGTTACTGGGTTGAATGGTCCAACCGTTCAAACTAAATACTTGGCCCGTTCTGACAGAAAAATAAAAAAAAATCAGAAAAATAAAAAATGGTCAAAACCGTTTGAACGATTAATTGCCCGATTCAGTGGTTCATTGACCAAAATCAATGGTTTTGGGGAAAACAGAATTGGCCAAGTGATTGGTTCTTGGTTTTTTCAGTCCGGTCTAATTTTGAAAACCATGATCAAAACTTTTCTCAAAAATAAGAAGAAAACCCATCAGAACAACTTTCATCCTCTCAGAGACGAAGAGTTTAAGTCCAACATTTTTTTTTTATAGATCTGACGTAGGTACACAAGATGAGGATAGCACTTCCCCAAACATCATAAAAATAGATAAAATTTAGAGACCATGGAAAACAATCCATACTAACTTGACCTCCAAAAAGATCATTACGAGCTAGCCAATCAGCAGCTTGGTTAGCTTCATGATACACAAGGCGAAAAGTAGGGGTGGATTCGAGCCAAGCCGAGTTGAATAGTACCAGGCTTGAGCTCGGCTCGAGACTATTCTACAAGGCTCGAGCTCAAGCTCGATCTCGGTTCGAGCCAGAACCTTGAGCTCGAGTGCGGCTCAAGTCAGAAGTTCATAAGCTTGAGCTTGGCTCGGCTCGAGCTCGATTTTGAGAAAAAATATTTTATAAAAAAATTTATATTAAATTTAAAAAATTAAGAATTATAATAATTATAATATTTTTATTATATATATATATATATATTCGATCTAGCTCGCAAGCCACACGAGCCGAGCCGAACTCGAGCAGCTCATGAAAAGCTCGGCTCGTTGCCACCCCTAGCGAAAAGTGATACCTACATTCAAACAAGCATATGGCATTCCTCAATGATATTCTTCAATCTCCAAGGTGGACCAGTTCCTTAGGCAATCAATGATGACCTTCGAGTCTCCTTCAAGGATAACGTGGTAGTCTTTAAAATTGATGACAATGTTGAGAATTTTCTAAGCAGTCCAAATTTCAGCTAAATTAATAGTAGAGAGACCAACACACTAAGCTTTAAGATGTCAAGGACCACACCAAGATGATCCTTAGCAATACAAGCAATGGAGTACAACCCCCCTCAAAGTTACAGGAGGCATCAAAATTGATCTTGATAGACCCAACCCTCGAATTAACCCAAATGATTGGATTCCAAACTTTAAAGTGTATTAGCAAAATCCGTTAATCTTCAAGAAATAATGAAGTACCTTATCAAGGAGAATAGGGAGATGAACAGATTTGTTGTTAAAAAGCTTATCATTCCTGTTTTTCCAAATGAACCAACAGAAAAATTGCACATTTCTCTTTAACAACAAAAGGATCATGAATTAAGCTATTAACCCCAGTACCCCATAAATCCGAATCCATCAATCCATAACAGAAGAATCCAACATAGATTGGGGGGGCAAAAGTTAATGAAACAAGGGTGAGGAATCAATGTATAACTGTATAAGTGAAACATCAATAGGGATGTGGAGAATTTTTAGGCATACGGGGGCCATGACTCCCCTCCACCACCCCTTGCAGGCTCCTGGAAGAATCGAGAGTTCAGCTTCAGTCAGTGCAAAGCTTGTTTGAACAGCCTTCACAATCTTGCATTAATTGGGAATATGTTCAAAATTATGTGCTTTATTTCATGGAAAGACATTCCCAATGCAAAATTGCAGGAGACTGTTCAAACTGTGTTAACACGGACTTGCACTGGCTGAAGCCAAGCTCGAAAGAATCATCATTCGGCCCAGGGAGTGTTAGGTCCCAGTCAAATTTAGAAGGATAAAAAAAGGGTATTCTTCTTAAGGTGAGAATAAGACCATAAAAGTTTATTGACTTTCGATTGCCTTCACCATGTGGTGAGGTGGTCTTTAAATACAGAAACTTCTTAACTTCCTACCACTGAGATAACCTCAAAGTAAGGGATTATCTCTCTAACTACCTAGCCGATCCCAAGGCCTTCTCATACTAACAACTTAACAGAAATAATAAATAACTTATTTGACTCAATCTTATGCTTAAGACCAGCTAACTGCTAACAACATGCTTGAGACTAGCTACCCTCAACAACTAACTGCTTGACCGCTTCTTGTGGTTGGCCAAATCCTGCTCTCTGGGTTCCTGCTCTGTTGAGCCGCTACATGGGCTTGCATGGGTCGTACGTGATGGGCTGGGTATGCATGGACCCAATTTCAGTCCACGTACTTTTGGGTTACGCATGGGTACCCTCTTCGACCTTCGCGGCCCATCATTGCCCCCATCCTGAAGATGGACCTTGTCCTCAAGGTCCAGATTTATGTACTTCTCGCGCAACTCTTGGGAAKTCTCCCATGTGGCATCTTCACTAGGAAGGTTCTTCCATTGGACGAGGCTCTCCTCCACGAAGGTGGATCCTTTCTTCACCCAGCGGTTATCCAAAATAGCGGCTGGTTCAGTGATGAGTTCCCCTTCCTCATTTATGGGTGGTAATTCGGTGCTTGTGGTAGTGGTGTCGCCCACCTGTCTTTTGAGTAGGGAGACGTGGAAAACTGGATGGATGCGCGAGCCCTCAAGAAGTTGCAGTCTATAGGCCACTTTGCCTATTCGTTCCTCCACTTTGTATGGCCCATAATAGTGACTGGCCAGTTTGTGATAGGCCCGCCTATGAACCGTTTGTTGTCGGTATGGGTGGAGCTTGAGGAAAACCAGATCACCCACTTGGAATTCGATGTCTCTTCTTTTAACGTTGGCCATTTGGGTCATGCGGTTAATGGCCGCATGTAGGTTTACTTTGAGTTGTTGCAAAATGGCATTGCGAGAGAGCATGGCTTGATCTACCTCTTCTACTGGGGATGTTCCACCTTGGTAATTTGGAATACGAGGTGGTGGTCTTCCATATAGTGCTTGAAAGGGCGTCATTCCGATAGAGGAATGATAGGTGGTGTTATACCAGAATTCTGCCCATGGAAGGAAGGAGCTCCACTTCCGAGGTTGCTGAAAAACAAAGCAACGAAGATACTGCTCTAGACAACGGTTGACCACTTCTGACTATCCAACAGTCTAGGGATGGTAGGCGGAGCTCATCTGCAATTTGGTACCAGACATCTTAAAGAATTCCCTCCAAAAGTGGCTGATGAATATAGGATCTTTGTCACTAACTATCGTCTTTGGCATCCCATGCAACTTCACAATTCCTTCTACAAACCTTTCAGCTACTACCTTTGTCGTATAGGGATGTGGCAAGGTCAAGAAATGAGCTGATTTAGTGAGGCGGTCTACTACCACAAAAATAGTGGTTTTTCCTTTGGAGGGTCGTAGTCCCTCTATAAAATCCATGGTAATGTCATCCCATACTTGGTAGGGAACAAGTAGTGGCTGTAGCAGTCCTGCCGGGGATAGAGTGTCTGCTTTATTCTTTTCAAATGGCACATGAAGCTACATATTGTTGAATATCTTTGTACATAGAGGGCCAATAGAATTGTTGTGCCATACGCTTGTATGTGCGTAGGACACCAGAATGTCCACCATACGGGGAGTCATGGAACTCTTGTAAGAGTATAGAAACGAGGGGGGACTGAGGAGGAATCACGACCTGGTTTTTATAACATACCAGCCCATTTTTCCATGTGTAGGGAGCTCCAGGATTCTCCATTGCTTGCTTGCTGATGCGGATCATGTATGGGTGGGTGCTGGCATCTTTCTTGATGGTGTTCCACAGAGATGTTTGAGGCATATAAAGAGTGTTAAGGCTAAGACTCCCCAAGATTCTCGAAAGTGCATCTGCAGCAGAGTTTTCTCGTCCAGGCTTGTAGATGATTTCATAGTCATACCCGAGCAGTTTGGATACCCATTTCTGTTGTTCGGGTGTTTCAATGCGTTGCTCTAGTAGATACTTGAGGCTGCGTTGATCGGTCTGGACGTAAAACTTGTGGCCCAATAGGTAAGGTCGCCATGTTCGTATTGCCTGAACAATGGCGAGCATTTCTTTGGCATATGTGGACCAACTCTGTTTGTTGACGCCTAGAGCTTGGCTCATGAATGCAATGGGTCGTCCCTGTTGTGTCAATACCGCTCCAATACCTGCTCCGAAAGCATCCGACTCAATGGTAAAAGGCTCCTCAAAATTAGGCATTGCCAATGTGGGAGTAGTGGTCATTGCCTTTTTTAAGGCTGTGAATGCTTCTTGCGCTTCGGTGGTCCATTTGAATTCACCCTTCTTGAGAAGATTCGTGAGGGGTCGAGCGATGATCCCATAGTTACGGACGAACTTCCTGTAATACCCTGTAAGTCCTAAGAATGCTCACAAGTTAGTAATATGAGTGGGTTGAGGCCACTTAAGCATAGCCTCAATTTTCCCTTGGTCTACCTTGACCCCGTGGGAAGTGACAATGTGTCCCAGATACTCCACCTTTGACTGACCGAATATGCATTTACTAAATTTGATAAAAAATTGGTGATGCTTTAAAATCTCAAAAGCTATTCAAACATGTTCAAGATGCATGTTCCAGTTGGGACTGTAGATAAGAATATCATCAAAGAAAACTAGCACAAATTTACGGAGATAGGGTCGAAAGACAGAATTCATAATAGCCTGAAATGTGGAAGGTGCATTACACAGGCCAAAAGGCATAACCAAATATTCATAGTGACCATTGTGTGTTTGAAATGCCGTTTTATGAATGTCCAGTGGGTGGATCCATACCTAGTGATATCCGGATCGTAAATCAAGTTTGGTAAAAAAAGAAGCTCCATACAGTTCATCTAGCATATCGTCAACAGTGGGGATAAGAAATCTATCCTTAATGGTCACGGCATTGAGTGCCCGATAATCGATACAAAAACGCCAAGTCCCATCTTTTTTCTTAACTAGCAAGACAGGGGAAGAAAATGGACTTGTGCTAGATCGGATGTGTCCCAACTGTAACATATCTTGTACTTGTTTTTCAATCGCAGCTTTTTGGAAATAGGCATACCTGTACGGCTGATGTTGACAGGTTCCGTTCCTCCTTTGAGAGTGATGCGGTGGTCTCTCTCTCTTCGTGGTGGCAGTTGTGTTGGTTCTTGGTAGAGATCACTGAATTCCGCCAATAGTTGTTGCATATCCGGGCTAAGTTGTGGAGACACTTCTTCTGTGATTGCTTGGAGGCAGACGGCAAATAACGAGTGTTCCTGTTTGATCCCCTTCGTAATCTGTCTGAAGGAGGCAAGCTGAATTGTTTGGTGGTCGATCCCCTTCAACAGCCGGTGTTGGTTGGCCCAGGAAAACTCCACCGTCATACGCTTCCAATCACATGCCACAGTTCCCAATTGGTCTAGCCAATGGATTCCTAGTACCATATCCAACCCAATTTGTGGTAAAGAATAAAGTGTCAAGGTGAATGGAATACCTTGTAGAAGAACATGCACGTTCTCAAATCTTCCTCGTCACTTAAGGGGTTCGCCATTGGCTACCTTGACGTTGAACGGCTCGGTAGGTATTACCGGTAGGTGCAGCAGTCCGACTATCTTATTGTTGATGAAGTTATGGGTGGATCCACTGTCAATGAGAACAATCAGTTCGTGTGATCCTACCTTGGCCGTGACGCGCATGGTTCTAGCTGCCGACCAACCCGTGAGAGCATGTAGAGATATTTCCGGCTCCCTGCACAATTCGGTGAAGCTTTGTTCGGCATCTTCTGGTTCGTCGTCGCTGCAGTTCCCGTCGAGCAGTAACAGTTGCGGTCCATTGCATTTATGCCCGGGCCCAAACCTCTCATCACAGTTAAAACACAAACCTTGAGCACGCCTCCGCTGCATCTCTGTCCAAGAAAGACGTTTCAATGATGGGGTGGTCTTCGTCTTTGTCGGGAAAGAGTCACCGGCGGTCCTGGTAGCTACACGCAGAGTCCTCTCCTGACGACGCAGCTGCTCATCCTTCATTCTGGCCAAGCTGATAGCGTCCTTCAAGGATTTCGGTTTGACCATCCGAATCCCGTCGGTTGTGTCAGTTTTGAGCCCTCCCATGAACGTACCGACAAGCGCCTTCTGAGTCCATCTGTGCACCCTATTGCCCAATCGTTCAAACTCCTTCTGATAGTCACGTAGAGACCCCGTTTGTCGTATTTTGGATAACGACTCATCGAAGTCTTCACAGTCGGTTGGGCCGAAACGGGCCGAGAGTTCTTCTACAAAAATCTTCCACGTTACCTCCTTCCCGTCTTCGATATAGGTCCGGCGAAGCCATTGCCACCATTGGTTTGCTTCTCCTTCCAAATGGAAGGAAGCTAGTGACACTTTCTGTGAATCCTCGATGTGTTGGTATTCGAAGAACTGATCAACACARGCGAACCATTCGGTTGGGTCATCACCTGCATACTTGGGAAACTCGAGCTTGGCTAACTTTGAGGAAAACGTGGGTCGTCCTCCTTCTGTATTGTCACGGGACTGTCCGTAGGAGGGCTGTCCACTGTGTTCATTAGCGTGGCTCGTAGATGGTTCCTGCCGTGCAAACAAGACTTCAGACATCTTACTAATAGAAGCCTCAAGCTGGTGTAACTTGTCATTAACACCTAACTTGAGCCTACTCAAACTTGCTTGGAGTCCTCCAAGCCCAACTTCCAAACTCTCAACTCGTTCTTTGTTGGTTGCCATGGAGCCTAGCTCTGATACCAATGTTAGGTCCCAGTCAAAGCTAGAAGGATAAAAAAAGGATATTCTTCTTAAGGTGAGAATAAGACCATAAAAGTTTATTGACTTTCGACTGCCTTCACCATGTGGTGAGGTGGTCTTTAAATACAGAAACTTCTTAACTTCTTAACTTCCTACCATTGAGATAGCCTCAAAGTAAGGGATTAGCTTTCTAACTACCTAGCCGATCCCAAGGCCTTCTCATACTAACAACCTAACAGAAATAATAAATAACTTATTTAACTCAATCTTATGCTTAAGACCAGCTAACAACATGCTTGAGACTAGCTACCCTCAACAACTAACTGCTTGACCACTTCTTGTGGTTGGCCGAATCCTACTCTCTGGGTTCCTGCTCTGCTGGGCCGCTACATGGGCTTGCATGGGCCGTACGTGATGGGCTGGGTATGCATGGACCCAATTTCAGTCCATGTACTTTGAGTTACGCGTGGGTACCCTCTTCGACCTTCGCGGCCCATCAGGGAGGTTAGGCTCCAAAGCCAACCAAATCTGCTTAGTGTAATTAGAGATTTTAAAGATATGATTAGTGTCTTCCTCATCTCTACAGTGGAAGCAAACAACATCAATATTAAAACCTTTGATGATAGCAACTTGTTACTAATGAACCAATACAAAAATTCTTTTTTTTTAATATTTGGAGGGATTCTCAATCTCCATATATTGTTAAGAATTCTATTGACAGGGGAACTACCTCCATTTACTCGGAACTCCTCATTGTATGCCGATACTGATTTTACCGAAAATTTCAATCTCCATATAAGTCCAACGTTCTGGGATGACTCTCAGTTGCCGCAACAAAGTCCACCAAAGCCACTTCTAATGTATAGGAGAAGTCCCTCTTCCAGATTTCAAAGGCCAAGCCACTATTGTTTTTGGGTCCAGAAGCATCTCCAATCCCATCAGTCCTCACCTCGTCTAATGACGAAAGTTCATAGGAACGGTCAGAGCGAATTTACTTGAAAGTTTTGCCAGCTGGCAACATAAAACACTTGAGAGGGAAGCCATTGTCGCTTTTCCATGACAGTAAAGAACAAAATCTGAAAATCAGAAAATTCAACCAGGCCCGGCCCGGCCCAGCATGAAAATCTGAACCAAACAGCCAAGCCTGAAACTAATCTTTTTAAGTCATATTGGTATAGCATCCAACAATGCTTATAGATTGAAATCAGGTACCCAACTTGAATAAATGCCAATTGTATTGGGCCAAGCGGCAGGTAGGTGTACAGTCCAGACCCAGCCCAACCAAACCTTTAATTACTAAACCTCGACTCTCTAGTCTGGCCTAAGTCCGGCCCATTCTTATCTCATTTGAATTCAGCTTTTCCATGCCACGTGTCATTAGAAAGAACTCTGATTCCTCAACGGCCACCAATGTTTAACCTACAATTTTCTTGCAGTTATGGGCTTACCTGTAGCATTTCATCAATGAAGGTCTAGCTATTAAGGTCTTTTTGAACCCGGAAGTCAACCCAGAAAGTTGCCTGGGTAGTGGGTTTGATGATTGAACCGGGCGGTTAGCCCAACAACCTTTCAAAAACATTAAAACAGACATCACATGATCAAAGTAGTGTAGATTAATTCAACCCAAACCCTAAAACTTGAGGTAATGCTGTCTTAACCTGTTAACCACTAAAGACGATGGATGGTCTTGTCTGAAAGCTCAAAATCTTTGCATACAATATATAGTGTAAATGCATATATATACATATATATACATATAGTGTAAATGCATAAAAATACATTTGATTGGACTTCAAGGGTGGGAACAGAGCAGGATCATGCGAGGTCCACTGACCTTACCAATTATCACAGAGTAGGAGGGATGCCAAGTGACCATCTCTACTATTGGTCATTGGAAATTCTCTACAATCTGGATTAGTAAAAATGCTTTAACTGTTTTACAGTGAACTATTGTGTTCAATTAATGTCCTGTTTGGTGTGTTTTTTTATGCGGTCTGTCAGCTATTTACAAGCTCAGCAAACCGCGATTCGGTCTTTTCCAGTTTGATTCATAGTAAATTTAATCGCCAAAAATTGACATGTCAAAAAGATGTGATAAACCCAAAACAGGCGATTTTGGGAAGCTCTAGATACACCTTAACCAAATGGGCTTCAGGCTGCTCAGATCTTATTGCAAAAGTTCAATACATCTTTTGACCGTCAAAGCTACAAGAAGATCTTCCCAAAAAGATTTGTCAAACGGCCCCTAAATCTATCTCAGTTCTCATAAGACTCATATCAGACAAAACTTATAATCTTTAAGGCTCAGTTTGGAAGGAGTACAAATGCAAATATATAGTGTAAATACATATAAAATAATATAAAATATAGGATTTTGCACTCTACATATTTACATTTGTACTCTTCCAAACTGAGCCTAAAGAAAAGCCCTGATTTTTTGAGTCATCAACATAGCCTCCAAGTTAATTTGTATTATTTCATTTTTTTTTTAATTTAGGTTGTATTTGATACCATTATTATTTCTTCTAGAAACAGTGACACTGAATAATACAAACTGATAAGAAAAATATGTCATCACATCAAATAAGAGAGTCATCTGTACTAGAAAAGGCATGTGGAGGACTATTCAGTCCCATTTAGAATTTGAGGCTTTACAAATAAACAGCAATGGCACATGCAATTTTTAGTTGAAATGAATCTCGTTATATGATGTGATAAAACATGTCTGGCGGATTTGTATTGATCAGCCCATTAAGAACAAATGACAATAATACCAAACACAACCTTAATTATTTCATATTTATACTTATTTAATGGAAGCAAATAAGAATCCATCAACCTCTCTACCAAGTTAGCTAGCTCTTCCATTTACTATAATCATTATGTGATCTACTATTACAAACACAACTTGTATGTGAATTTCTATAGATCTCATAAATTGATTCATTAAACCTCGATTTGGGTCAGCCCGAACCTGACCTGAAGTCACTCCATGCTGATTATGATCCCTACCCAGCTAAATGAAATCAAATATACTAATATTTCAAGAATAATACCACACATCATGTTAGGCATGGGTCGACCTTAACTCATAGGCCACAGCTGACCTGTTAAGGTTGACCAACCCGAATCCAATAGGGTCAGGTATGAGTGACCCATCCGGGTTAACCCGTGAGTCCTTATAATAAAAGAAGTAAAAGAAAATGATTTAATGCATGATTGATGGATGGGTTCCTAGAATCTCACCCCTCCCCTCCTTAAAATTGGGCTTTTCTCATCTCTCTCTCTCTCTAAAAAACTTTGTCTCGGACCTCTTGGTTCAAAACTCAATGCTATATGTGAGAAACAACACAAGAACCTAGGTTTTTTTTTCTCTCTTTTGAAATGGAACTTGAACTGCCTAAAAAACCAAAACAAAACATAGCACACATGCTTAGCATTTTGTCCTTCCATCTAGCTAGTAAACTATTTCTTCCCCCTTTTTCTTCTTAGCTTGTTTGCTTTTCCTTTGCTTCTTAGAACCAAATAAAGGAAAAGGGAAATTAAAATAGTCGTAAAAAATTATAGAATAAAGGAAAATCTTTTGTCTCTTTCCCTTTTGGTTTCCTTCTTTTTCCCACTTTTCTTTTTCAAGGATCTAAGGTTGAAAACCTCAGCAAATGCAGAAGGATTGATGGTCAATAGCTACATTTTGGCAAGGCACAAGGACTGTTTCTCCACTGTTCTCTTTCCTGTTGTTGCAACTTGCGTTTTCTTCCTTTGGTTGGAAACCCACAAACCTAGTTCCCCTTTTTAAGGCAAGGGACTAACCTACTTCCATATAACATGGCCAGTTTCAAGCACAGTTGAACATAGAAAGTGAACAGTACAATCAAATTAGATGTTTTTAACAAATGATGACGATGATGATCCAAATTTTTGACTAATGATATTGGTCAAACTGAATTTGCTCAGCATGACCAATACAAAATTGGACTTGCTCCTCACAGAGTGCTCCTCACACCAATCTTACAGCATTTACAGCCATGCATTAGGAACGTGTGTTATCATTCATGGAGAGATGTTCCCAATTCACGTTTATGATGTTCTGTAAGGTTGGTTTAAGGAATACTCTGTGAGGAGCAAATCCGATTCCATATCGATCATGCTGAATAAACATGGGAATCCTACCATTTTCATCACTCATGTCATGTGAGTGAGTGATGAAAATGAAAGGGATCACATATGACAGATTTCAATGGATTTTTTTAACCCAAAATTTACTCTCGGATTACTTTGAAACTTCATTAACCTGAGCCAAGAGGTTACTATTCTCTTTTTGTTACAGTTACTTCATTCTTTCTACTGACTAAATAGAATTTGAAGGTAACCATAATTCGTCAACCCTAAACATGTTCCACAGAGACCCATTTGGCAGTGATCAAGGTAGACCTGGGCCACAATGTTAGGCGACAAAACGGGCTGTCTAGTATGCCTATTGCCATTACTTTCACTGTGGGCCAAAAAGAAAATCTATGGTTTGGGTCTGAAAGATTACAACCAATTTGGGCCCTCATATGCTATGCATTTTGCACATTCAAAGGATCAAGGCACAGGTTTCATGGTGTCACTTCAGTTCTATAACCTCCTCTTGAGGCAGCCCTTTTGTTCCAGTTGATGGGCTATTTTTCCTAGAAGGTGTTGGCCCACATCAGTACTTATGTCGGTCTTGGTTTGATAAGGGTGTCCTTTTGTTTGAGAGTTGGTGGAGAGTAGGACCTGATCCTGAGTATACATTTTGAGTTGGAGAATGACTTTTTGAATCCAAATTGCATTTCTTTTGAGGTGCAAGAAATCAAAATCACCAGATTTCGGGCTGAAAAGTTTTCTACATTTTTTTTTGTGAAAATTTTTGCTACAGAATAGAAAAAAAAATTAAAATCGATCAAAGTTGAGCCTTATTTTTAAAGAAAAAAAAAGTCATTTTCCCCCCTGAATAAAATGTCAAATTTTCATACATGTATACCTAAAATAACTATAAGTTGGGCCTTCAGGCCCAGTCTTATCTAATGGCTAATAAGATTAACTCTAAGCAATCACAATGTTTTGGTTTGGTAAACCAGATCCAGGCCTGGCCCAATAGTAGCCTAGGCCTTGGAAACTTCTAGACGAGTTTCTTGAGACATCTTCGTTTTCAGAATTTATATCCCAAGGAGTGGCACAGACGATTCCCTGCAACAAGCCAATCATGGCGATTTGTACCTCTGAGTGAAAACTACTACTCCGTTTTTACTATCACTCTCCCTCGTTATTGATTGCACAGGACTTACAAGGCAAGATAGTTGCTCTCAATTTTCTTCAGAAATTCCTTTGTGTTTTTTTTTTTTTTTTCAATTTGAAGGCAGCAAAATCTGCAGTCTGGTTTCTGAATAACATAGGCTGACCTTTTAGGCCCATACATGCTTTCTCTTTCAGCATCAGCTATGTTGATTGTCATCCCTTGATTTCAATCATAGGATCTGAAGTTTTCCATGAAATTGGAGGCTATTCCCCGAAGTGGGGGCTCCTTCATCCATGTGGCTGAGCTGACTAAATCAAAGGGGCCCACTATGCTCAACCCACATTGTTGCCTTTCCATGTGGCAAGCTTCAGAAAAATAGCCCTTTCCACTTAACAAAGAGAAATATGTTTTTCTTTTTATTTCACAGAAAAAACAATGAAGAAAAGTTATTGTTCATATGAAACAATTCAATAAAATACAAGTTTTGGGTCAAACTGTATAAACTGGGCCTAAGAAAACTCAAAATGTTGTGATGATCAGATTAAATAGTTTGGGGTTGAATTTGAATTGCATCTGACAGGAATCTCCCACTTGGACCAGTTCAAAATTTATCAAATTATGACTTCAATGAAATCATTCAAAGGAACCTAGAAGTAACTTCAATAGGTTGAGATAGTTTGATCACGTGCATAAAAGACCATTTATAACACTCATTAGAAAAAGTGATCTATTACAAGTTACAAGTTGAAGGGGCTAGAATAACTAAGGGCAAATGAAAAAAGATTTAAATGAAAGTAATAAGAAATAATTTAAGCACCTATAACGACAAAACAGGATTAATATAGCCAACCCCATATAGGTGAGAGTTGAGACAGGATTTAGATGATGATGATGACAATGATGATCATGATGGGCCAAGGCCCATCCCCTTAAACCCAGCCTGTGGGGAAGAAACTTTTGTCTTTGCGTAATTAAAAATGATCTTTTTTTAAAGTATTAGAATCAAAGATTAGATTGGTACAAGGAATGATAAGCTAAGAACTTGATATTATTTGATAAGCAATGTAGATACAGATATAGATTATTAAAAATGTGGATAAATCTAAAATTAATAAGATTTTTTATTACACCAAATAATGACTCTTACCTGAGAGAAAATTAATTTTGATTATCTGTGCATATTAAAATATTTCTTGGGTACTATTCGTGAAATAGAAGTAACCCTGTTTGTTTCTGGGACATATTTTAACAAATCTCTCCTTGTATTCAGGTTTCTTTGTTTGTACTTGGGCTAAGCTAGCTGACTAGCTCCCCCTTTTTCTTTGCATTAGGGCCCAATCCTAGAATCTAAACCACCCAAAATATGCATCATGTTTTCAGTGGCCGAGATTCAAGCAGCTGACACCAAATGATGGGCCTAAGGACCAGCTCACCACCATCAACAAATTAATCCAACTTGCTTAATAAAGGGTATTATATATTAATGAATTAGGCTGAGAGTTGAGCTCTTAAGTCTTGAGGCTCCCCCCTCTTCAGGCTTCAGCAGTAGATGACCACCCACCATTAATGGACTAGTCTATCTATGATGAAAAACTTTGGGTACGGAAGACTCAGACTGCTGCTGTACTGGTTAGCAATTTGGATTGTGGACACCCTGGAAATAGAAAGACCAGAGTAAAGCAAAACAAGGCTGAGATTCAGAACATGCAAGCACAAAAGGGTACTTTGTGGGTACCTATTTGACCCATCGTGCATCCGTGTGGACATGATAAAAGAATGTAAGAAATGTATGCGTGTTGCCCACTTTAGCCATTACACAAGGATCCTCTCAAGTAAGCCAAACCAGAAACCACCCATTAAAATGAACGAAACCATTCTTCTATAGTTTTTCAATGATCAAATGAGTGTTATTAGGCCAAGTCTTCCTCATCAATTTTTAATTTGATTAATCTCATCTGATCCAATTATTCCACTTAGAAAGTATTAAAAAAAAAAAAAATTGGGTCGGAAATGCATTTGACACGTGGCGAAGAATCGTTGTCGTGTATCGAATGGGATGGTCTAGATTTTCCATGTCAGCCCTCCACTGTGGACTTCAAGGTCAGCAATGACAAGAGGAGGTGAAAGAAAGGAATAGACATATACCAAATGCATGTATAAATAAGCTCCTGATGTTTGCCTTTACATGATGAGAGCACACTGTCAATCATAAAACAAAGAATCCTTTTCAATATGAGAAGAATCATGGCCGACCATGGCATCCTCCTCAACGAATACATGCCCTTCTGTTTAAAGATTTTTAAAAGTACAGAGAGTTGCTAGCTTTGACATGGATGGAGGAATAAAGATTAGTAAGTTTAGTTACTTTAACTTAGGTGGAAGCTTGCATTTTTCTCCCACATAATGATGGCCGACCAGAGCACATTTTATGAAACTTAGAAACCATATAGAGTTTTTGAAATTTTCTTGGTGGGGTTGTCATGTTCATTACACGCTCAAGAAAGCCACCAAAAAGAAAACAGTCTAAAAGATATTGTGTCACTTAAAGTAGGGGAGAGGTGGGTCTAGCTAGGAGGACCCTTTTCTCCAAAGAAACCCATTACATAGAACAAAGAGGGAGGGGTCACTCATTTCTCTTTCTCCCTTTCCAACCTAAGCCAAAACCAATGAGAAGATGTTAAGTTTGTCCTCAACAGTGGCTAAGGAGAGATCCATCAACATGGCCTACAATAGACCACATGGGCTTTCTAGTAAACAAAGAAGAAATGTTAAAGAAACCTATTACATGGAACAAAGATGGAGGGGTCACTCATGGGGTCACCCCTCTCTCTCTCTCTCTCTCTCTCCCCAAAGCCAAGACCAATAGAAATCCATCGATATGGCCTACAATAGACCCTATGGCTTTTGTAGTAAACAAAGAAGTAATTGTTTGTGCAACTTTGGTTGAGTTGGAAGTCATAAGTAAGCTTGCGAAAATTAAACAAGAATCCATTACCTAACCTAACGAAGACTCCCTTTTAGATAAGATGGGTGGTCTCACATCGTCCTTGATTAGTGTAATCTTTGTCAAAAATTTGAGAATAAATAAAATGGTGGAGAAACCGAAAAACAGAACTAAGGATTTTGAGCTTCAAACTAATTAATTAGCAATTCCAGGCTGAGTAACATTTCAAAGTTATCAAAGATTAAAGGAAAGGGATGGATTACTTCAGTGATGTTAATGGTTGTTAGTCTATTTAATCATAATCAAGACAGTAATCAATATTAGTGTCTTGTTGTGTATTTCACATGAAATTTGACTCTTCAAATTTAGGCATAATTAACTTAGTGGGGCTGAAAACAGCCAAAAGAAAGATTTTATATGTAATAAAGTGGTGGATTACTTCAACTTAGGGATATAGATTCAATCATGTGAGTCAATAGGGCCCATAAAACCACCTTAACTGACTTGATTGGTATCTTGGTGAGTACAGGAATAATTGAACAATGTTACAAGGAGCAAGACAAAAACCCCTGGCCGATAAAAGGAACAAGGCCACATGTCTTTGAACAAAAGAACCCTAACAGATGAACATTCCTCAACAGTAAGAACCAACTCCCTTGCCACAAAAGAAAAAAAACACACAGACAGATTCTCTTCAATTTGTTTCAGCTGAGGAATTATTAATAAAATCAGATTTTTGTGGACCCACTTTACAATTGATGAAATTATCTTGGACATCCAATCCAAAACAATAAACAAGATCAGATGGTTATTATTATCCGACCTGCAAACTGTAGCTGAAAACTGAATCTCAGTTTTATCAGATGCAGGGCTCAAGTAGCAAAGAGTGCAATTGGGTATATTGGAAGTGAGCTACTGCTCAAGCATTCTGCAAATAAGCAGGTGAAGAGATTAACTCAGTCCAGATGCTTATGTGGGCCCGGTTGAAAAATGTAACCAAAGCTGTAAAAGCAGGTTTTGCAGGGCCTCAAGGGGATTGAACTCATTGAAGGGTCAGGTCAAGGGTTGAGTCCTCATGCTGGGGGCCTGGGGCAATCTTAGCAGTTTATTTTGTAGATATTGAGAGATTTAGGTTGATATTAGACATTTAAGGTCCTTTCACCCACATGAAGCAGACCATGTCAATGTGGCATTGTAGATTGTGCAGTAGTCTAGTAGGCTTATTAATGAGAGAGAGATGTAAATCAGAAGATGATAAAAGTAATCACGGGTATTTAGGTTGTTAAATACTCCCTTAAACAATTAGAATGATAGCATTGATACCTTAGAATCTCTTGTTTGATGGATTTAAGAAACTGTGGGACATGGAAACCTATTAGAAAAGTCTTTGCCAGTCTACAAGTGAAAATTTTCTGGGTTTGTCATAATCATTACACTGATTTAATAACCCAACCTACTACAAGTGTTTTAGGAATATCTATCTAAATGCCTTCTTTAGGGATTTGGATGAGCTCTGATGGATACTTTCTCTGGGGAGGGACAAATCAGGTCCTTCTCAGGCCAAAACTACTGGGTTTGGACTTTTTTACTTGAGGGATATTGGTAAAGTACAGATTACAGAAGTCTTCTGTCTCAATTCACAAAGCCCACATTCTCATCCATAGAAGTAGAACCTCAATCAACCCATAAACCCCTCCCCCTAAGAAATCCAAATCTAGTGATTTTAGGCTAAGGAGGACAGTCTGTGTTGTAGTTTGGACTTTGGAAAGAGGAAAAGTGACCATAGAGTTAATCATTCTATTAGCCATTAATCTAATTCAATATAGTTTTGTTGTAACGAAACCCAACACAGTTTGTTTCATCAAAATGAAAGCCTAAATAAAATAAGGCCACAAAATGATTTAAGAAAACCTAACCAAATGAGTGTAAAGGAATTCTTTTTCCTTGATTCGAGGGAATTGTGGCTTTGGCCCCTAGTGGAGACTTGGAACCCCGTAGGCCAAGTACAAATACAAGGCTCAAGGAGACTAGCTAGCAGGCACATAACAAGTGGCAACATTTGGATCTATTGTGGGTCCCACTGGCTAGATGAGAATCCTTCCCCTAGTTGGGCCAATGGGCCGTGCAGGTTAGGTTGTTATTGAGCATAGCTTAACCAACTGTTTCTAGCTGGCATCTTTTCGGTATCAATTAAAATTTGGATTACGATTTGTGAAGCAAAAGCTCTGTTTCAAGCCCAACTCACATTTATGATCTCAAGCATAGCATGTGCTTTCCCCCCAAGAAAATAAATGGTGGAACCAACTGTTGAAACATCAAAGAAATGGGATCAAGCTCTTAGATATGTCTCCTCCATTTCATGCAACTACTAGAGTAACCAAAGATCAAGACTCTCTCTCTCTCTCTCTCTCTAGTTAAACAACTCAAACGCTTATTAAGAGAAGAGAATTGGGTATTCAAGTGTCCTATTCTTGAGTAGTAATTTTATTACATTATCTCTTCTCATCATCAGAAACAGGGGTGCCCAAATCACTACCTAAAAGACAGGGAATTTCGTATTTGGATTTTGGAATCTTCTACTTTAGGTTTTTTGTCAGTTCCTGATGGCAAAGGGAAGAAACAAAACTGAGTGGAGAATCCTCTGTCAAGAATATTTGTTCTGTTTTGGTAAACTGAACACCCTCTTACCCTCCAACTCCAAGGAATGAAGTTGGATTGGCCAGAATACACAAATAAAGGAATCAAATTCCAATTCCCTCAAGGCATAAGCAAAAGCACAACTCACCACCAAGAAAGCTCAAGGCATTATGGGTTCTCTCTTTTCCTTTTGTTTTTTGCTTCAACTTATTGCTATCTTTTAGTAGGTTAATTATTGAAGAATTTTCAATCAGTAACGCCTAATTGAATAAAAACAAACAAATCCTTGAGTTCATGACCTGCTTAACTAAACCAAACCCCACCAAATTCCAAACAAATCCCAATTAGAAGGAACAAACTCAGACCCAAAAACTCAATCAGAAGGAACAAATTTACATCTCACTTAACTACAAGGAACAAAATAACACCCCATTTGTCTAATACATTACAACTAAAAAGCCATTTGAGATCTCTATGATCAGAGTATCAGACCTCTGTTTTTTTATATATTTCGTTTTAATGCAAACACGTGCCGCTGCCTACTAATTATTTGAAAAAAAAAAAAAAACTATTAGAAACAACAACGATAGCAATATTAAAAATAGAAATATTGGGACTATAAAGCAATAAAGGAAGAATTAAATGGCCTTAAAAAACTATAGTAACGGACCCCCCACCCCTCACACAGTACACCATGGAGACCCTTGGATTAATAGCGAAACCCATGTGACGGCCCCACAACTTTACTTTGACATTTTTGCCCTCGTATGTCCTACAACCACACACGTATAAATTCAATATATTTATTATACGCATAATTTAGTAAATCGGGAAGGATCATATTTAGCTTAATATCTTATTTGTATGAAACGTAAAATCTCAAAATCTGTCTCCGTCCAAAAATCAATGTCAAAAAAAATTAAAAAAAAAAAAAAAACATTCCAATGCTTATTTGACAGTTTTGCCCTCATGTATCCTCTCACCTCACACGTGTAAATTCAATATACGAATATTTTAGTAAATTTAATATACGGCTCCGGAGGATCGGGTTTACCCTAATGCCGTATAGCCCGTATGGATACAAATGGTAAAATCCCAAAATCCGTTTCCCAAACGAAAAAAACCCTCTCCAGGCCTCCATCCCAATTTGACATTTCTGCCCTCGTGCGTCCTGCCACCTCACACGTGTACATCCTCCTCTTTAACCAACTCACCGGAACTAAAAAGCCCCAAAATTGGGAATCATTGTAGCATACCCTCAACTCCTCACACCTATCATACACCGGATCCGTCCAATGATTTAAGATCATAATTTTAGCCAATCCGCGTCATCATAACGGTTCAATCAGTTAAGCAGGTCCGATCAGACGGTTTAGACAGTCAGTCATGGGTCCCACTATCACAGGTGGCGCCACCTAGAAGCCAGTTGTAGAATAAGTTCCAATGGTGACGGGACTAGCGAACATTTGCCATTAAAATACTTTTATTATGGAAAAGCCAGAAAAAACAGAAAAAGAAAATAAATAGAAACCCAGTAACGAGAGAGACCTCAAATCAAAACCACCTCCTTTCCTTCCCTCCCTTCTCTGAGAGAGTCTTTCTACATCTTCATCGTCGCTCGAGTCTCTCTCCATCGCTGTCGCAATGGAGACAAGTCCGCCGGAGCTGGACCTCGACAAGTTGAGAGCGATAAGGGTAGTGGGCAGAGGAGCCATGGGCACCGTCTTCTTAGCTTACGAAAAGGAAGCAGACCCGTCTGCGCACCACCCTTTCGCGCTCAAAGTCGTGGAGAAATGCAGCTTCCACTGCAAATTCGACGCTGATCGACGTGCCCGTTGGGAGGTTTCAGTTCTTTCCCGTCTCAACCACCCTTTCCTTCCAACCCTCCTCGGCAGCCTCGAGACGGACGAGTTCTTAGCCTGGGCTGTCCCTTACTGTCCCGGCGGTGACCTCAATGTTCTCCGCTACCACCAGACCGACCGCGTGTTCTCACCCACCGTCATACGCTTCTACGTCGCCGAAATCGTATGCGCTCTGGAGCATCTCCATGGTATGAATATCGTATACCGCGACCTCAAGCCCGAGAACGTACTGATACAGCAATCCGGCCATGTCACCCTCACCGACTTCGACCTCTCCCGGACTCTAAACCCCAGAAAGCCGAAGCCAACAAACACGCCAGATTTCGTGGAGGTGGTGGTTCCTGATGCTAGGCCCAAGCATCGACGGAATTTGACTCGCCTCGTGTCTGTAATGACAGAGAAAGGGTTGAAGAAAGTAAGGTCAGCCCGTGTTTCTCCGGTGAGCCGCCGGAAACCAAGCTTCTCCAATGGAGAACGGTCCAACTCGTTCGTGGGCACAGAAGAGTACGTATCGCCCGAGGTCGTAAGAGGTGACGGGCACGAGTTCGCCGTCGATTGGTGGGCACTCGGGATTTTGACGTACGAGATGATGTATGGGAAAACCCCATTTCGGGGGAAGAACCGAAAGGAAACGTTTCGTAACGTACTGATGAAATCCCCTGAGTTCATCGGCAGACGAACAGCTCTAACGGATTTGATCAGACGGTTGCTAGAGAAAGACCCTACTCGACGTTTAGGATATAACAGGGGTGCGGTGGAAATCAAAGAGCATGCCTTCTTTCGCGGGTTAAGGTGGGACCTGCTAACGGAGGTGTCACGGCCACCGTTTCTGGCGTTAATGGAGGAGGAGGAGGAGGAGGAGGAGGAGGACTCACGACCGGAGCAAATGCCGGCGACCACCATTGACATTAGGGATTACTTCCTGAACCTAAGAGCGCCACGGTCAGTGCCTCCGTCGCCATCGTCGGAGTGCCGGAAAGAAGCGTCGTTGGCCGAGTTCTAACCCCTACAAGTGTAAAAGTTAGTTATCTTCTCCGGTTTGTACATAGAACAAGAAAAAGAGCAAACTGAGCAAGTACAACCCCCCCACGGCCACGACTCACGAACGTGAGTAATTGATGTTAGGGAGAGTTTGGCTTTGGCTGTGTTAATGTTGCATTAAAAAAGCTCTCTTTGTACTTTTTTACTTTTTAGTTTTAATCCTCCTCCAACTCTTTTAACTCCTACCCTCTGTCTTAATCACAACCACATATCCGGAATATTATACGTTGTGTAATCACCACTAATCACACTCATAAGTGGGACCCACAGTGGGACGTATGTGTGTGCGATATATTTTCGATCTACCTATACGCATCTAACATTTTGCATGGATACATGCATCGTATGCCACGTGTATCTGGTATCTGCCCCAGGCTTAGAAGTTAGAACAAGAGGGTCGTACCGCTGGCACTTTCTTTGAGCTCTGGGGTAAGGCTACAGTGAGACATCGGGGTAGGACAGCTTAGGGTGGGTGAAATAGAGAAGAGAAGAGAACTTTTAGAACTACGTAGTACGTACTACTCTGAATTCAGGGCTAGGTAGAGGCGATCTGGCGCTTAGCGATACACCAAAACTGGGTGGAGCCCAGCTCATGCCTGACGATCGGCAGCTTTATCGAACGGTAAAAAGGTGGCAACGCACACTTACATCTTAATCCTATCTTACCTTTAACGGCAAAAGAGGTCGTCCCCACACCCCCACATTTCACGCGCAGGCAGGACGGTAAGTCCCCCTTTTTAATCCACCGAGAGTCCGGGACCATCTTCACATAAGCTCGACCCTCATCAGAAGACGCCTCAGTGTAACTTTAGATCTTGCACCGTTGGATCCTGGCCCACTGTGGAGCGTCCATTTGGAATCACTCCTCAGCCATGCACACTTAAAATGCAAGCCGTTGGATGAGGGAATAATGACGCTATTATGGGACATATATTGCATCATAATTCCACATCCAACAGCGCATGATTTCTCTCCCTGGGGCTGGTCCCACCGCACCAGTTCCGGTTCCATACTTCCATTCCACCAAAGGAAAGAAAAGTAGGAAAAGTAGTAAATCGAGAAATGATCCAATGAGGCGACCGGCTCAGACCAAAGTTTAAAACAGCTAAGACTGAACTGATGAGTTATTTTCTCCGTGCAGTGCAGACTGCAAACACAGCAGCGCCACGCCAAATGATTTAAATCAATTCAACCGGGCAAGCAACCTGAACCAGTGTTGTCAGACCCGGATCGGATGGTCAAACCGTTAAACCGGTGACTCAGAGGGCCCACTTTTGCATGCCAATCAAATGGTTAAGATCGAGGCAATCATGTGGCCGGGAGGGGCCCATTCAGGGCTTACTGAAGCACAGACCATAACGACTTTCAGCAGTTCTACACTTCTACTCCCAAGGTCCAAAAGGGGGAGACTGTTTTTAGTCCCTAGTGCCAACGGATTCGTTGCATAAAATAAAATAGGTGGAGGCCCCCATCTGATGACTGGTCTCATTCCAACGCGAATTCGCCAGTTTTCTCCAGCAGAGAGAGAAAGAGTCTCTGAGCATCGAAAAATTGTCTGGCTCAACCAGGGAATAGAATCAGGGAATCGGGTATTATATCTCAGTGATTGATGATTGTCAAAGAATTACATCTCTCTCGTGACTCCGCTTTGCCACTGTTTGATGATGCCCCACAGCCGCTACCAACCAAAAGCTTCTGTTGTCTTCCTCCTTACTGTTGCAAGTGTGAAGCAATGTATTGGGCCTTGAAACCTCACAGCAGAGCAGACAACTTGAATCTGATCAAGGCATAAGACCCAAAGGGAAGGCTGGGCCTTGGCGCCTTGCATTTCCCTGATGGGTAACAACAGACGTCCCCACCAGCCTGTCTGCATTCATATCTTGCTAGTTGCTCCTCCTTTTATGACACCCACCCTCTCTCATTTCATCTAATATCCCTCCCAATTCCCCTGATTTCAGAGGTACAAAAAAGGGGGTTAAAAGGTACCCATGTGCATTTCTTCCTCCCTGCACGTATTCGGCTAATTCCGGCCACGTATCGAAAGCCGGTCGTGTATACACTCCCCTGGAAGGGGTGGTCCACCATGTTATGGTTTGCTGAATCTCCGACGTCTTGTGTATGTCGATGCCCCCCTAACACTGTTGAGCTTGTTCCACCATCAATTCTGCCTCTTCCCCAGTAGCTACATACAACAACTAGGTGCCTCCACAATTAAAGCCAAAAGCCAACCGGATGGATGGACTAGAGATCATCACACGCATCACCAGACAAGAACCATTCCCAACTGCCCTACCACCACGCTTGCTTCCGCAATGCAATGCTCCCCGTTTGACAACCTATGCTTGGAACCTTGACTTGACATTTACGTAACCGAAACCTGATCCCACTGCAATTATCGCATACTGAATTGATTAATGCCTGTGAATAAACTATGACCAAGAACAGAGATCGATCCTAGCAAACAAGTCGCAGATCATTAGTTGGATTTCTACTTGGGGGGTACTTAAAAAAGATTGATAACAAGTAAATAACCATATCTTAAATATTTTAGGCACCGTTGGATTAGTCAAAGGCGTCCAGCAAAATCAATATTCTGCTGGGGAACAGTTCTCATTCAGCACTGGAATTTCAGCAACCAATTTACATGAAAATCAGAAAATGTACTGCATATTTGCATGTTAAATATCACGAGGCCCAAGATCATTTAATTCCAGGTGTGTTCTAGTTGGGTTCCCTGCCTTTGAACAAACTGACAACTCAAAATTAACAGATAGATACAAATTCAAGAGCAGGGAACACTAACATTTACTTAGCAGGGTTGGTAATTAAAGGGATTATTAGATATAGACTAAGCCCCATCTGGCTGGACAAAGGGATTGGCTATCTCGTCTGTACCATCTGTTGGGGATACAAGCATCACCGCTGTTCCCCTACATACCTGCAATAAATTTAGCAGTCAGTGCAGTAATCGATGACAAAATCCTTGCTAACATGAATTTTCCATTCATTGTGT
This sequence comes from Nelumbo nucifera, assembly GCF_000365185.1. The sequence continues at coordinate 1,685,230 of NW_010729092.1, read as the reverse complement.
TCGTGTGTGTGAGTATGGAAATGAGCAACCATAGGGATGTGTTTAAAGTTTTTTTTTTTATATCTGGATGTGTTTAAAGTTTTAGTGACTGCTTTGCTTCAGGGAAGGCTGAAAACTGAATGCTGTCTGAGTTCCCAAGAAACCACATTTCTGCTTTCTTTCACAATATACATTTCAGATATGACTGAATGCCATCTGATTAATAAAGTCTTATAGAAATAGTTGATAACTAATGCTCTTCACTGAACTATTCCTTTAATGGTGGGTTTTCTGTAATGTTCCTTAAACATCTCTCTCTCTTGCTTTTTTGCATATTTTTAGATTTTTTCATCATTAACAAAAAATATTTCTTCTTCACACTTATTTTTGTCTTACATAATGAATATATAATATTAGAAATATGCTAATTTTTTTCTGTAAAAGTTCTGTATTTTCTGATATTTTTTAAAACTTTATCTATTTATTATTTAATGACATCCATAGGTTGATCTATTTGACCCAAATGGTTGAACCACTAACCCAACACGGCAACACCTAGACAGAAATATGGTCCCATTCCAGATTGGTCTTAAAAATACTGCTAGGAAGGGTTTTTTTTCATGTGATACAAGTCTCCCCCTCCTTTCCCACTTTTTAACACCAAAATGGTGTGATTCCACTAAAGAATTGAGAAATGTAATCCTAGCTTTTTCCCATGTCATCTCATGGCATAACACAAACCAAACATGGGAAGGGAAGAATATTCAAGAGTAATCCTTGTTCTCTTCCCATCCCACAAACCAAACAAAGCCTAAGTTTTATGCAGCACTTTTGATGGCTAAGTTTAAGCCAAGCAAAAGTCTTTGTGGTTTACCATCATTTTTAACTTGTGGGTCTGTCTGGTTGTTGATTCTATGGGGCTTTGGTTCATTGATAATTGGCAATCCCATGGGTCCCGATTCACTAACAGCAAACAGAATCACACACTAAACATGTGGGTAATTTGAACCACCGTGTGAATAATTGGAAAAAGGAAGGGGTTTTCTAAAGCACTTTCTGTCAAAGCTAAAATATCCAATGGAGGGGAAAAAACAACTGCCAACATTTCCTACAAGGGAAAACATTGAAGAGCCAATGGTTCTACAAAAGGAAATTTGGTTTGATCTAACATTAAGGAATCCAAAACCTTCAGCATGGTACTACAAGAAAGGGGCTGAAGTTGTTTTCCAAGAGTGTTTCCCAGTTCTTGACCAGTCTATGATTGATGTTCTACAAGATGGCATAATGTAGTGGAGCAATGAAACTAGTTAAAGTTGCAGACAAGGCTTCAAACCAAGATGTGAATATGTCGATAACCACTATGAAGATTTACCAAGTAATGGAACAATCGATATTAACCTAAAAAAGGTGATGAATCAATTAAAAAGGAAAAAGAAGTTTTAGATCTACAAGGAAAAAGACTCAAATCAACAAAATAATGGATATGGTGTACATTGTCATTTAGGAGTGCATTGTTTTGAATATCTTTTCCTGGTTATGTTACAGCCACAGTTTATATTGAACTTTCCTATGAACCATTTTTGAAACTCCTAGCATCATTCTTCAACCAAACTCAGGAAGCAAGCCAGTTTTCATCAGGCAGGGATCAGATACCAACAAAACTCTACCAACCCGTCCCAACAATCCACTGTAGCCCCACTTTGGGAACATCTCCCTTGTCATTCATGGGAAGATGTTCCCGATGTACAGCTGCAATGGCTGGCTGGGACATTGTTGGCACCCTGTGTTGGTAGCAGATCCAAACTCGCTTTCATCCTTAAAAGTTCTTTAAAACTTGAGGATGAATTCTTACCATCCAGGGATGAATTATGTGGTGCTAGAGGCTAAGGGAAGCCAATCACATACCTTTTTCTAGGCCAACATGGTCCTTCCTGTAGCTCTCATGAATCAAGACCAGCCAGCAATTAGGTATTCACAAATCCATATGAACCTAGGCCTATTCACTGGGCCCACAAAGTTGCTCCACCAAGCCTTAAGCCTAATAACAAGTCAATGATTGGAGCTAAGTTCCAAAAAAATGGGCTAATTTCTAAAAGCCCAATAGGTTAGATATCAATTCAAATGGACCCACACAATATGGATTTAATTCTCTCGATCAAATCTTTGATTGGATTTCAGTACATGCTGAACCATTGTTCTAAAAGGCTTAAGCCTTGAAGTGTGAGCCGTATGCCAAGAAGCAAGGCGCACAGATTCTGCCTCAAGGCTTAAGCCTCACAATTTTGATGTGAGGCTTAAGCCTTTGTTAGAATGAGGTGTAAGCCTCAAGCCTCAAGGCGTGAGGTGTATCCTGAGGCATAAAAAAGGCATAAGGCTCAAGTATCAATGATTACTTAGTGTAATGTCCCAATTTTGTTATTTTTCTCATTTTATCAAATCAACTAAGTTGTTTCCATTCTTCTAAATTGGTTTTTTACATGAAATGTAAAATGTTTATAATTGTTAGTTTATTAGTTATTATTTTATTTAATTCTTAAATGCTGAAAATTATTGCTTATAAACTTCTAGTTTATGGATTTGTGTACTTTATATCATTTTAATTTGGCATATTATATGTTATTTTCATCAATTTACAAACTTTAATTATTTTTTTCCTTAAACTTTGTGGCTTACGCCTTGAGGCTTATGCCTCACCTTTTTGGGCCATTACGCCACAACTACACCTTTAGCCTTTTTAAAACCTTGTGCTGAACAATGACATTAAATTGGCATGAACTTTAAAACAACATTAAGGTGACTTGGACCTGTGACCTATTTCTTAGATATGAATATATGATGATATGCTACCATTGATCTATTACATTGTTTGTGTTTATTCTGTCTCATTAATATTTATATTGATTAGATACATATATTTTTGAATAAAATGTAAATTAGAAGACTTGAACCCTAGTCACTTAGTATCAAAAGTTAAGAAATAGACCATCTAACCACTGCTTACATATGTTATAAAATACAATATATAGTACAGGTATTACCAATACAGGCTTCCCAAAGAGAGGTGAGGTGCAAATTCTCTCAATCAGCAAAAAAAGCAAAAACAATTACGTCCGCACCCAATACATTTATGCCCTAGTAACCCCTTGCTTAGCTAGAGTATTGGCAAAAGCATTGGCTCTCCTCACCCACTGAATTCTCAAGGCCACGTTTCTCCTTTCTCGTAAGCCATTTAAATTTCTTCATCTCATTTCTGTAACCCCAAATTACAGCTTTCGGTTCCTTTAACCATCCCACCACTACCACCTTAGAATCACATTCAATTACCAACTTCTCCAAGTTCGATTCACTTGCAATTTGCATTCCCTGTAATATTGCAAACAACTCAGATCTATTAGAGTCTCCCACCCCCATCGGGCCTAGAAAGTGGCAATGATATGTCCTTCCTAATTCCTCAAAACTCCCCCTGGAGTTGGGGGAGGGACAGATGTACGCAACCTTACCCCCTGCACATAAGAGAGGCTATTTCCAAGATTTGAACCCTGGTCACCCAGGTTGCAATGGAGCAACCCAACCATTATGGTCAGACTGTTTGACCCACAGGCATTCAAACCGTTTGACCCATGGCCCTGCATACATTCTAGTTTTGTGTCCAATATGAGTCTTACAACATTGTAAGAAACCTATCAAGCTTACAACAAACCAGGTTTTTATCTTTCTTGTTCCTAGTCTGACCTTGTAGAGTGTGCATTCTGGAGAAAAATGTGTTTGGGTTGTATTAGAGTTGTTCATGGGCCGGGTAGCCCGATGGCCAGCCTGGCCTAGCACGATCTAAGTTGGGCTTGGACAGGATTTCAGGCCCCCGGGCTCGGGCTCAGGCTCAGGCCTAAAACACCGGGCCCGACCTTTTTTTAAGCCAGGCTCAGGCTTTCTCAAAAAAGCCGAGCCAGAGCCCGACTTGATAATGTAGTATATAATAAAAATATATTTTATATAGTAAATATTCATATATATAATATTTTTTCGTTATTATTCTTCTCTTTTTTCAAGTAAATAGTGAGATCTTTCATTATTTTTTAGGTTTTGAGGTCTTCTAATATAAATAACAGTTTTTATAGAATAAAAAAGAAAAAAAATCTTTTTCCAATTTTCTAGTTGGGCCTGGACTTCGGGCTTGGTCTCGAGACCTAGGCCCGATAGTCGGGCCGGACTCGGGCTTGAGTATATTTTGTTAATATAGAGACAAAGCCCAGCCCAAACCTGGCCTGACCCGGTCCATGAACAGGTCTAGGTTGTATCTATCTCCAAACCTAAACTAAAATTCCTGAAACCCTTGACAAGTCTTTTCCCACCTTTGTTTATAAAATTTCACAAAACCTCCAAAGTGGGCTTCTGCCAGGCTGGACATTTGGACATTTGGACACTTGTACACCACTCAGCACCAAAAGAAAATCATCTGCCACTGCTCAACATAGCAATTGTTCAATTCCAAATTATTTGCCAACCCCAACACCAGAAATAGAGACCCAAAGCCCCTAACACCTTTTTTTCTGAAAAGGTAATGTACAATGTGAGTGTAGAAAAAGAACTTTCACAGCAAGGCTTTAGTTAGTCACAAATAATTTTCAGAAGAAAATAATTGTAGGATGTTTTCTCCTGAACTATTTGTAGACTACCAACCAAGAATATAGCATACAACACATCTTTTTTGCCACCATCTCTTCCAAACAAACTTTGTTTTAGAAAATGCTTATATTTCTTTGACCGCAGAGCACCTTTCCCAATTTCTTTGTATCCAGCTCTCTCTTTCTCTCCCAAATGATGAAGATCTGTGTCATTCTTATAATGGCATCCAACCAATTTCCTCTACTTGTCACTGTCTGACCCCCATGTGCTCCAAACTGATCTAGATTACCAAGGGATTCCCCAAACTTTGCTTTAAATAAAATGTCATGCTACTCGGTGATGAAAAGCATAAATAAGTAATCAGATATTCTCTAGAGATGTTTTTGCCACATAAAACAACTCTAGGGGTATTGATGAGCTTCATCACCTCCTCACTTCCATTCCCAAAAGCCCCTTCTAAAACTAAAATCCCAAATAGTCCAAAAGATGGTTGAGAATGTATAGATACTTGAATGCGGGTCATCATCACCATCATCGTCATCCAAGCCTTACTCCAACTATATGGGGTCAACTACATGAATCCTATTTTGCCATTTTGTTCTCTTCAAAGCCATATCCATTCTTAAATTATTTTTTTTATCAGAAACGATAACTTTCACTAGAGATAAATTAAAATGAAATACAGAATTAAACCCTTATCAGAAAAGGTTGATCCAATAAACATCAAACATTACAGCACTGCCCAATAAAGACTCTCCCAATAAAGACT
>NW_010729092.1:1654601-1677848 GCF_000365185.1 Nelumbo nucifera | reverse complement strand
ATCCACCTCCTCTCCCCCTAAATTAAGCCCTACCACACAACTTTTTCCCCACTTCACTTTAAGATTGGACTTCCTTTCAAATTGAAGCACTAGACACTTTAAGTTCCATAATTCCCCTTCCTCCCCGTCACAAAACAAGATGAAGTCATCTGCAAATTGTAAGTGTGTGACCACCACCTCCTCCCTACCAATTCTCCAACCTCTTATCAAATTGTTAGCATCGGTCCTCGAAATCATGGCACTCAACACATCAGCTACTAGAGTAAAGAGGAATGGGGACAATGGATTTCCTTGCCTAATACTCCTCTTTGCAGGAAAGAAACCCCTAGCTACACCATTCAACAATATTGAGAAATGACATGAAAAAATGCATCCCTTTACCCAACTACACCATCTCTCCCCAAACCCTCTCCGCTTGAGAACCTCTAGTAAAAAATCCCAGTCCACCATGTCATATGCCTTTTCAAGATCCAATTTGCAAACCAACCCCTTTTCCTTTCTCCTCCTCTTCACCCAACACATTCATTGGCAATAAGTATTTGATCTACAATTTGTCTTCCTTCTACAAAGGCCCCTTGATACGGTGAGATTAGAGACGGGAAGATCTTTTTTAATCTTAGCGCTAGGACCTTAGAGATGATCTTATACATGCTTCCCGCCAAACTTATAGGTCTGAAATCCTTTGGTTGGAGAGCATCCTTCTTCTTAGGAACCAAGGCAATAAAAGTTGCATTTGCTCCCGAGTTAAATTTGCCTCTCATAAGACTCTTCAAAAACTCCAACAAATCCTCTCTAATTATCTCCCAACAATCTTGATAGAAGGCCATTGAAAAACCATCAAGCCCAGGAGCTTTAGCTCGATCCATGGAGAAGATTGCATTTCTCACTTCTTGGGCCTCAAATCTTTTTTCCAAAGATTCCAATAAGACACTATCTTCCACCCTCCACTCCAAGTCCTCTAAGCTCTCACTAGGTCTCCCTGGGTTGTCATACACTAATTTGAAGTGATTAACCAAAGCTTGAGCTATATCAGTTTCCTTTGTCAGCAATTACCCATCCCACTCCAATTTTGAAACAAAATTCTTCCTTCTCCTCCCATTTACCAACGAATGAAAAAACCTTGTATTGATGTCCCCTTCCTTTAGCCATTTGCACCTGGATTTTTGCCTCCAACTTATCTCCTCCTTCCTAAGAAGATCTTCCAATTCCTGTTTCAAATTCCATCTTTCCACCCTACCCTCTTCCCCCAACCTTCTTTCAGTTTCTAGTCCATCTAGCTCCTACACTCTCTGATTGATTTCCACTTTCCTTTTCTCTAATCTACCAAAAACCCCTTTATTCCAAATCTTGAGTCTAGCTTTCAAGAGTTGTAGTTTCTTGTAAAACCTATACCCCTTCCATCAGAATTCCACTTGGTCCACTTCCCACCATTCTTTTACCTTAGCTAGAAACTCTGGATGAAGTAACCACATGTTTTCAAACCTAAAAGGGCACAAGCCTCCATCTAGTCTTTCTTAAGACAACCTGATTGGGCAATGATCTGAAATAGGTCTCGGCAATGCTGTAACACCTAAAATCCCCCATTCACCTTCCCAATCCACTGTAAAGAGGAACCTATCCAATCGACAACAGGTAGAGTTTTCTTGGAAGTTTGACCAGGTAAAATTTGCTTGCTGAAGAGGGAGGTCCCGCAATGCAAAATTCTCCACAAAGAGGTTAAAGTTCCTCATGCTAGATGTAATCCTACGACTAGGGTTATTGGACTCATTCAAGAATCTTATTACGTTGAAATCCCCACCCAAACACCAAGGGCCATCCCACAAACCCCTAACATCTGCTAGTTCTTCACAGAAACCTTCCCTTTCCCTGTAAGAGGTGGGACCATAGACATTAGTTAGCACCCAAACCCATCCATCTACATTTCTCTTCAATTTTATTGACACCGAGAAGTTCCCAATTAATTCTTCTTCACACTCCCAGTCTTCATTTCTCCACAAAGTAATAATTCCCCTTGAAGCTCCCCACGATTGTACAAAGGCCCAACTCAAATTTCTTGTTGACCAGATGCTCCTCACCCATTTCTTGTCCACCTCAGTCAATTTTGATTTTTGTATTAAGACCACATCCAGCTTTTCTCTTCTCAAGAAGTCTTTGATCACTCACCTTTTCTTTGAACTCCCCAAACCTCTTACGTTCCAGCTTATTAACTTCATTGACAAACATTTCAGGTAGCCCCAACCAAACCACCCTCTTTACTCCTTTTTTCTATCCTTCCTACCCGTACTCGCTTTATCATAAACCACCCAACTCTTCAACCTCTCCACCTCACTCAGCTTTTTTTTCCTCTTCTTACAAAGCTCTCCTACCTTCTTACTAGACTCTTCCACCTTCTCATTTCCTTCTAGTTTCTCACCTGACCCCTTCTTCTTTTTCCATTGTCCTTTTGATTTTCCACTATATCCACTTTTCTTCACTATATTGAGAAATTGAATAATCTCCTCCTCAAACCCTACCCTCTTTCACATTCAGCTCCTCTTCCATTCTGATTCTAAATAGTTCCAAGATCAACTCCCAAATTTTGTCCCCTAGTTCTCTCTCTTCTGCTTCTGAATTTATCTCCCCCACTACCTCTGTCACTTGTCCYGAMTCAAACRAATTGGCAGACTTTAWARCTGGGCTGGAATCACCTGTAGGCCAGACACACACAGGACTTGGGGAAAAAGAGTTAGTAACCAAAAACTGAACCTGAAAACAATCCAAACCTTGGGAGGAAGAAGATGCAATATGAATTGCTGGAATAGCCTGAACCCCTTTTGTTTGACTTTTGTTGGGAATAGGACCCTTGAAATCAAGATCTGGATTGATTGCAGTGGGAAACGGGCAGTTTATAGCTCTGCTTGGAGGAACCAGATTACCAACACACACCGTACAAGCACCCATTCCCTGGTCTTTACAAAAGATTGAATCCCCCTTTCTCCCTGTTTCGGCTTTCTCCTCACCCGAGCCTATTTTCTTTCTTTCCAACTCCTTTCTAGGCCGAATCAACTCTCCTGGAAGTTAAAATCATCTTTTACTACTTCTACCCAAGTCCTCTTTGGTCTACCCCTAGCCCTTCTAGATCCCTTCAACTTGCAACAAATCACTTCTTCTTATGAGTGCAATGAAATAGCTTCAGCAATAAACTGGGAAGGTTAAAGTGCTTACAATCATTAAGAACTTTCTATAAAATGATTCCTCATAACAAGAAAAAAAGAGATTCTACGTGAATAAAAATTAGAAATAGTGGAAGAAAACATACTATTAAACCAAGACGACGTGTCTGATCAGTTGTCTTCAGTGGATCATCCGGATCTGCAGCGCAAGGTTAACAAGCAAAACTGCTTAACCTTTTACTCACTCTATCAGAAGCGACCACCATGTTGGAATATAAAAGTACAAGTATGCAATGTTGCAACAAGGGCTGCTAGAAGTGAAATAAATTGCAGTAACCTCTAGAAAGTTTTGAAATAAAACGATCAAAACTGAAACCCCAATGTTTCCCTCGAAATTTTAAACCATCAAAAAGTTCCATCTTTGATAATAGAGCCTTAAATGGATGAATTTTTCAAAATTTGAAACCTTCACTCCAACACAAGCAAACAAACATGTTGCCAAGAGGCCTTCAGCCCAACACCCTTTACCTCTTCCTTTTGTGGTTGAAAAACTTCCCTCATTCTCACTCCTTTTTTATTTCAACCCTTTGTTTATAACATGAAGTTGATGTATATTGGTACATGTGCTCTTAAATGTGTGCATAAAGATCTTTTTTGATGCATCTCAATGCAATCAATCAAGTGCCTTCCTTTTCAAATAAATGAATAAATATAGATACATAGATAGATAAAGAAAAGATCAAGAAAATTGCAAAAAAAAAAGTTGCCAAATAATTTTTATATGCATTAAGTGAATACCTCTTAGAAATTCTATAGCTTCATCCAGTACAAGGTTCAGTAACTGGTCATATCCTTTCAATGTCCCTGTCACTGCAAGAGAAAATAGTACTCAATCAGATACCACATACTGGACAAAAAGATAAAATAGTTAATATTATATACTTAGGCACATGCATAAGGATGTAAGATGTATCATAGATGATGGTGCCAACTGGCTCAGTTGGTGAGGTTGTTGCTTATTGTAGTGGAGACTTAGGATCAAATCCCACTGCAACCAGGGTTCAGGGGATTATAGGTTCGGGATCGGGCTACTCCCCCGCGGTCGTGTAGCACCATAAAACAAAACAAAACAAAACAAAACAAAACAAAAAAACAAAAACAAAAGAACAGATGTATCATAGCCGAGGCAACCTAGGAGTCGTAGAGTTGACTCAGGGAGCCATTTTATTAAGTTATGCTTATGTGGCATTACATTTTATATTCATATTTCATAATAGGTTTAAAGTTCTCAAAATCAGAAATCATAGATTTATTGGATGGTTTGTCCACAGAAGGGAAGCTTGTGTGATCTGTAATTCCAGCTGCAGTTATGTGGGCAATCTGGTTAGAAAGGAATAACAGGTTATTTGAACAGAAAGTCAAATCTGAGGCTGGGTGATCAACTTTGTAGTGGAAGAGCTGAGGAGCTGGTTGTCTACTTCTGATGTGTTTAGCTCCGGTTCTTTTTTGAGGGTTAATTTTTTTGGGGGGCTCTAATACTGTGTGTACAGCCTCTTGTACAGATCTTTATACTTTTGATACTTAATACAATACTTTACCTTACCTTTTCAAAAAAAAAAGAATCTCCAATACAAGGCTAAGTATATAGATAATGTAGACAGTGAAATTGTGCATCTGGTCAATTTAGAGGATTCCCTATCTGATGGGCAGTTTTCCATGTGGCAAAAACAGGTGGATCATCTATGGTTTTAATGACTAATCTAATTAGGATTTTTTTCATTAATTTATTTGAACAGAAAATGGAATAAATCTTTATTACCTATCAAAAAAACCTATATTGAGCTTTTAAATCCTCAAACACCAATTTATTCATTTTAAATTGCATAGTGTACATCTAACTAGTGAAATAAGTCACTTCTAGGAATCAATGAAAGTTGACTTGCCTGGGAATCAAAGGAGTCACTGGAATGTATCACTTGGCTCAAAGAAAACATACACAAAAGGAGTCACCACCATGATTTGGCCCCCATCCTTGGGAGTCAACTCAAGAGTTGAAATTTGGAAGGACATGACGTAGATGTTTCAAACATCATGAGAAATATTAATGAACAAAAATACTGAAGTAAGCAATGTCAAATCCACAAGAAAATATAACATGTCATGACCAAAACTAAGTTGGGAATATTCAAATTACTAAATAGTGCATAAACATGATAAACTACAGTAATACAACCAAGAAATTCAAAGATAACTCTTGCAAGCATGGTTTTAAAAAACAACCCAGAAACAGAACCGCTTTGACCACTGGTTCTCAGGTCGAACGGTCCAACCATCTGGTCAACCCTGCTCAAACGGTTTTGGGGTTCAAAACCGGACCCAGAGCGATGACTGGTTCCTGGGTCAAACAGTCCGACTGGTCCAGTTTTCAAAACCATGCTTGCAAGGTAGCACAATGTACATGGAATGTTAACCCCATCAAAACAAGTCCACTAGACTTCTTCTCTAGAAGACCTACCCTTTTTTAACCACATTGAAGACAATGTTTGGATGGTTATTATGCTTTAGCCACATATTTGCAAAATCATCTTCTTAAGTTTAGAAATTCACAATGAGACCTTATTGTTCTCAAGGGATAAAATAAGAGAGGGAGGAGGAGGAGGAGAGAGAGAGAGAAACTAATTGAAAACTGCAAGCATTGCTGTAGTTATTTTCTACGAGTTACAAACACAGATAATATCATAATTCCTGCCACATGCAAAAGGTCTAAAGAGTAGTTAAAAGTCTAACAATGAGAGTATGAAAAAAATATAAGCCAAGCAGTAGGAAATGATGGTGATAATATATTATTAAGTTTCCTTGGCCCTGCTGGGACTGGTTCATCTTTAAGAGCAGAGCTGTTGGCCCTACTGCAAGGACTAAACTTATCAAGTTTCTATAGTAAGATGCATACCATTTTTATTGTTTTTTTAGGCAAAATAAGAACTTAAACTTACTATTTAACTATGGGACTATGAGTATGATACAAAAGTTTTGTCCTGCTCCCTATATAATACCGTTTTTGTTGTTTTCTGTTATCCCCATTCAGGACAGTAGAATTATATTGAGCTTTAATTTTCCTTTAATCTATTACTGTTGATTGTCGAAAAAAGGGCATCTGATTTCCTGTTTAATAACTGAGAGTAAAACAAAAGGTGGCAGAGCTTAAGTTTTCACGAAACAGAACAAACTAGCCCGCATGTCTACAGAGGAAACAAAATATAGAAACGGAAAACCAGAAAAACACAACTGACCTTGTCTTCCACCAGTTAGTTTGACTTGGACACCCTTGTCAACAAACTTTGCCAGATCTAAAACAGTTTCTTTACGGCCTGACTGAAACAACAGTACGAGTAGAAACATAAATTGGCAACAGGAATACCTGAAAAATTCTACTGTTCTAGATAGACCAAATTATATTAAAAAACAAGCATACACATACACATATACGTACCATATTTTTGCACACTCGCAGTTGCCCCTCGAGCCTTCAGAAAATACCAACAAAGGGTTGCCCGTAATGCGACCGCCCCTCCCTGTTTTGGACATAAACCAATAAACCCTAAACCCTTACAAACCAACGGCGCATAGAAAAGAATGATATATGTATGGAAGACTTAAAACCAACAATAACAAGCAAACAGAATATGCTAAATGAAGAAAAATCAACGTTTATACGAGTGATAATCTCGTGAAGATGAACAAAGAAGAACTGATAATCAACTTATTACTTGGATGAAATTCAGGAAACTTAGTAACAAAAAAATAAATAAATAGACAGAGCAGATTTCATCAAACGGGATCAAATGGCGGATGATGGAAAAAGAGTTGGAGATTTACTTCTGTGTTCCGTTATAGTGAGAGAAGCACGAGCGGCAGGCTTCGTCTTCTCTTTCCCGCTTCGTCTGTGACGGGTAACGTTAAGACGACGCTAACCTTAACACTGAGCCTTTGAGGCGGTAATTTACAATCCGAGGCTAGGGGGAGCAAAAAAAAAAACACAAAAATCGAACCGACCGAAAAAATCGGTCGAAACCGAATCGAAAAATCGGTTAATCGAATCGGTCGGTTCGGTTTCGATTCGATGTTTTTATAAAACTGAAGGTATCGGTTCGGTTTTGATTAACCAACATAAAAAAATCGACGGTTAATCAAACCGATCAGTATACATATATTTTTGTATATTTTATATATTAATGTATATTATATATATTTTATATATTATAAATTAATAAATATACATTATATATTTATAATATATTATTTATCATTTATTATTTAAAAAGGGAGATTTCTATATTTAATTAACCTATGTTAATTGAATTTGACATTAACTAGGAAAAAAAAGGGAAAATGACGGTTCAGCCCAGGGTCAGAATTTGTAGGCTCAAAGTACTGATGGGGTAGATGTCAGCTTGGAATTGATGCTAATTCATGGGCGAGCATTGATGCATAGTGTGAATATTTGACATTTTAAATGTTTATAAATCTGCATAGGAATTCAGAAATCTACATGGGGCCTGTCGCCTATCCATACTTTTCCAAAATTAAAAAAAAAAAGATAAAAAAAAAATGCGTTTCCTTTCAAGCTTCAATAGGAGAAATGTCGATTTTCAATCAGATTGTCCACTTCAACGTGAAAAATTGGACAACACTTAGCAACTAGAGGTCATGGTTTTTAAAAACGATTCAGAGACCAAACTGGTAAGGGGTTTGGTTACTGGGTCAAACAGGCCGATCGTTCGAACCAAACAGTTTGACCAAAAAAAATTAAAAAGTTTAAAAATTAAAAAAATAAAAAATGATTAAAACCATTCGAACGATTAAATGCCCGGGTCAGTGGTTTTCTGACCAAAATCAACGGTTTTGGGCAAATTTCCAATTTTGAGAAAAACCGAAACCGATCACCTGACTGGTTCCTAGTTTTCCGGTCCAACCATCTGGTTCGATCCGATCTGGTTTTGAAAACCATGCTAGAGGTATCTCAATTAATCCCTCTTTATCATTTTTGTCCCGTGTAAAATACATTTTTGGGAGAATCTCACAAATCGATCTTGGGAGTTCTCCCTCCGACGAGTTGCCTATGTTAGATTCTAGGTGGTAAAGTGACAACAAGTTGGTTTCCAAGAACGGGGTAAAGAGAATAAAATTTCATTTTGGACTGTTCATATTTCAACCCATTTCTCATCATCGTCTTCAGGTCTTGTGGAAACAGAGGTTTTTTTTTAACTGTCAGAAGTGTTTCCTTCTTCAATACTTTGAAATGCTCATATGGAAAATCCACGAAAATAGAGGAGTATGAGACTATGAAGATGGGGCCATAACCCTTTTTTTGTTATTATTATTCAAATAAGCGGGAGATATTTTTAATGCATGATTGGAATGTGTTGTGGGCACGTTCTATGGGGAGGCAATTCAAATGGAAAGATGTTCACAATGAGATGTAACGTGGGGCGTATGCAAACTCAAGGTAAGCACCACGAACAACCAAAAAGTGAAAACGTTTTCCCATTGCAAGAAGTGTCAAATTGGTGTTTCCTTTTCCACATAACCTGTGATGTTTAATGTTACTTGAAATAGTTCAACCAAACCAAAAAAAAAAAAGTAATACCACACTTACATGGCACCAACTAGAGGTGTAAAGTGGGCCGGCATGGCATGGCCTGCGGGCGGTCCATGCAAAGTGTGGGTCGTGCCGTACTGGCCCATGGGCCGTCACGGGCCGTGCCGCTCTCCTCAATGAAAAGTTTGGGGGTCAGGCTAGCAAGGCCCACGACCCATGCCGTATCATGTCGTGTTGTGTCGTGGGCCGGGCTGGCCCATGGGCCAAGCTTTGACCCAAGTGGGGCCATAAACCGAGTCAAAGCTATTTTTGCCTATTTATTTAAAAAAAATTGAAAAAACTTCAAATTTTAATTTTATATGAATTTTGATGTATACAATTGCTTATATATAGAATTTTGGTCGTGTTGTGCCAGCCCGGCCTGCGGACCTAAAACCCTAGGCCCAGCACAGCATGGACCATCGTGCCAGGTCACGGGCGGCATGACCCGATTTACACCTCTAGCAGCAGCGTGGCACATTTATTATGATACATAGCAATGGTACCAAACATACAACTTGTGAATAAACATGTTCACAGGCTAGGCTTTGGCTCAACTTTACACTGTTTTAGGCTCAGGCTTCATATTGGCCTATTAGAATTTTGGCAAAAAATAGGGCCGAGCCTAACCCATGAACACATCTACTTGTAAACAGGAGGCACAATATGGACTAGGTTTGCCCAAACACATTTCAAAAAAGTAGGATTGGATCGAGTTTGATTGAAAATTTAGTTAAGGTGTCGATGTTTAGCAGTTGAAATGGTCAGCAGTAGGGGTGGCAACGAACCAAGCTTTTCATGAGCTGCTCGAGCTCAGCTCAGCTCAGTTTCAATCGAGCTCGAGCTCAAGCTCGAGCCTAATTCACTGGCTCGATTATTAAACAAGCCGAGCTCAAGCCTACTAGAGCTCGACTTGTGAGACTCGCGAGCCGGCTCGAGATATATATATATATATTATATAAAATATAATAATATATAATAAAAAATAATATATATATATAATAAAAATATTATAATTCTTAATTTTTTTAATATCAAATAAAAAATATTTTTATATATAATTTTTACTTTTATAAAATATTTTTTTCTCAAAATCGAGCTTGAGCTTATAAATTTTTTACTCGAGCCGAGCTCAAGTTCAAGGTTCTGGCTCGAATTGAACTCGAGCTCGAGCCTAGTACTATTCGGCTTGGCTCGGCTCGAATCCACCCCTAGTCAGCAGGCCTTACATGCACCTTGCTTTGTCCTCATCTCAAAGTCGTACTCAGTTTAGAATGAGTAAAATTATAAATACGTAGAGCACGCAAAATCTTGTATTTTGTATTATTTTGTTTTCATTTATACTATATATATTTGTATTTATATTCTTTTCAAAATTAAGCCTATAATGCAAATTATATAATATAAAAGCAAGAAAAAAGTTAAGAGGTAAGGTTGAGGCAAGGTTTTTAAAACTAGATTGGACAGGGTACCATTCTAAGTTTTTTCCAGGTTGAATGGTCCGATCGTCCAGTCCGAATGGATGGCTCACTTCTGACAAAAAATAATAAAATAATAAAAAAATGACAAAAAAACTGTAGTTTACTGAAGAAATCAACAATTTATTGCCAAAAAATGATTTTGGGGTAAAACAAAACCAATCAAGTGACCGATTCCCGATTTTTCCAACCTGACCATCCGGTCCAGTTCGGGTTTGAAAACACTGGATTGAGGCCTTGGGATATAAATCCTCATTTTCATGTAATGAATGTTTATATTTAATCCATTAAAAAACTATGAGTTTTTCTTTCATTTTGGAAGATTATTGGGTTTTGGGCCCACGGAAGCCAGGTTGGGTCAACGTTTTAAAAAACGACTCAGAAACGAAACTGTTTTGGTCACTGGTTTCCGGGTCAATGGTCCGACCGTCCAGTTTGAACGACAACCCATTCTAACAGCAAAATAAAAAATAATTTAAAAAAATAAAAAACGGTCAAAAACCGTTGAACGGGTCGACGGGTCGATGGTTCGACCGCTCAGGTCAATGGTTTGTCGACTTTTTCAACAGTTTTTTACCAGATTCCGGGTTTGGGGTAAAACGGAACCGGTTGCCTGGCTGGTTCCCGAGCCGAACGGTCCGACCGTCCAGGTCAACAACGGTTCAAAAATTTTGGGTTGGGTTTGGCACGGGGTTGCCTCAACCCTAACCCAACCCTATAGTGCACCAACCCGAACATGACCCGACCCGTGTCAAAATGCATGATTTTTCAAACCTGACCCGACCCGACCCTATAGGGCCTAATCCAATACCAACCCTACCTGACCCGTAGCATTTTAATTGTATTTTTTAACACGCTTTGAAGACCTAAAATGATAAAATTCATTAATTTAAGTTAGGAAATTATTTTATAGAATCTAAGATGTCACTCTTCCCATTAAAAAAAAATCAAAACCATCATGTAAATAAATCTTAAACTTTAAAACTATAGAGTTACAAGTCAAAAAGTTACAAGAATATTTTGTATATATGCAGGGTACCATGACCCGGTGGCTGGGTCAACCAAAACCCAAACCTGACTCAGTTGAATAATCAAAACCCAAGCCTAAAAGACCAGGTTCAGCCGGGTTTACCATTTAATCCGACCCACTAACATCCCTAAAAGTTATATCAAATATTACAAAAAACAAAAAAACAAAAAATAACGTCTCATGGGCCCTCATCGACTCATTTGGGATAAGTGGGCCAATTCCCCAACCCCAAAACAGAAGGGAAAAAAAAAACAAAAACAATAATTGAGATATGATCCAAAAGGACTTTTCGTTTCTGGTTGAGGGTCCCATTTACAAACCAGTAAGTATGGTATGTTCATAGCCATAGGATGTGGATTGTGGAAGTGCTTTTCCTTTATTGCAGTTTTGCTAGTACTAGTATTCATTACAACACAAACATATGAATGACAAACCCACTACCACTGGTTGTTCACTTTTAGGGGTAAGTACAACAATGAGAGATTTTATTAAATATCCCCCTCTATCCAAACCCTAACCCATTTTTTTCCTGATGAGCTGGGTCATCTGAATTCTTCTCATGATTCCTTTTCCTTTCCCAAGCATGCTTTTATTGTGAGTCCCACCTAATCAATTTTATTTATTTATTTATTTATGATGTGACTAATAGTTGGGATTTGGGAGGGCAAAATTGACATTTCAGTATAAAAAAATTAGAGGATTTTGCTTTTATTTTAATTTACAAATCTGCCATAATTAGAAGTTTTGGGGAAAAACAGGAAAAAAATACAAAGAGAAAATAGTACATTGCACACTAATTTTCCTATATATTATATGATTATAATAGTTATCCTATG
The DNA here is from genome assembly GCF_000365185.1 of Nelumbo nucifera. Next base: position 1,665,714 of record NW_010729092.1, on the reverse strand, counting down.
TGTTATTTAGTCATTAAGGACTCTCGAACTACTTAGGCCCTGTTTGATGATTAAGTGGTTGTTAAAATAAGTACTTTTTAGAACTACTTATTTTAACAATCACTTAAGGCTGTTTGGTGACCTATTTGCAAAATCACTTATTATGTTTTTAAGCTTTTAGAAGTACTTATTTTAACAATCACTTAAGGTTGTTTGGTGACCTACTTGCAAAATCACTTATTATGTTTTCAAGCACTTATTGGGGTGGGGATGTTTGGTAAGATACTTTCCCCATAAGTGCTTATATTGACACAAATGACAATTTTAACCCTCATTTCACTCATACATATATACAATACTTTTCACATGTTATACTATACATTTCAATGAAAAAATGCTACATCATGACAACTGAGAGTCCACATGGACCCACACGTGAATTGCCATGTGGGCCCAAATAATAATAATAATAATAATAATAATAGGAAATTCAGATTATTCAAGAAAATTAAAAAAACACCACCAATATCAAATTAAAAAAATAAAATAGGATGACTAAATTCAGATTTTTCAAAAAAAATAAAATAGGATAATATTAACTATGCATATAAATCAACAAAAAAAATTAAAATATGATAATTTTACCTATACATATAAATCAATAATAGGAAATTCAGATTATTCAAGAAAAAAGAAAAACACCACCAATATCAAATTAAAAAAAAAATAGGATGACTAAATTTGGATTATAAGAAAATAAAACAGGCTAGATAATATTAAAAATAACACCAACAATAATTCATGAAAAAATCACAAATATTCACACTTGAAGAATATATTCACACAAATATTCATATCAAATAAAGAAAAAAAATCAATCATAATTGAATGTAATATATTCACACAAATATTCATTCAACTTCAGAAAATTTTCACACAAATATTCATCCAACTCATGCAAATTGTTTGCATGATTTCTAACAAAAAAAAACACCGAAAAGAATATTGGATTTGTCAACAAAAAAATCGAACCAGAGAAATAACCATCCAAAAAAAAAAAGCCAAACATGGAGGGAAGGAGTTTGGGCGACCTCACTTTCTGGTCGCCGGTGGCTAGACGGTGGGATATGCTGTTGAAATCGCCCAAACATAGATCTGTGACCAGAGAGAAAAAGAGAGTTTTAGACTTCAGAAAAACACAAAAAAAAATTCACAAATCGATGGAATACTAAAGAAACATAAAGGTAAGAACAAAACGGTAGGTCCGCCGGCTGTTTTTTGCTCACCGTCGAGCGTCGCCGGTGGACCTGCAACCAAACGCCGCTGCAGCCTGTTGTTGTAGGGTTTCAAATGGAAGAAGATGATAAATTCGAGTGAGGGTAGTTTTGTCATTAAAGAAAAAAATAGGGACAGGTTTGTCCCATTTGAATGAAGAATTACTTCTTCAAAAAGTGCTGAAAAAAAAACTACATCCATGTCACTTTTTTAAGTAATTTTTTAAACAATAAGTACTTCTTACCCCCTTTTTTACCAAACACCCAAAAGTACTTAAAAACCACTTAATGTGTGTTTCCATGTTTTAAAAGAAGTACTTGTTGAAATAACTACTTCTTAAAAGTGAAATCAAACAGGGGCTTAATGACTTATTCCCATAAATGACAAAGCAATAAGTCATTTGGTTCCCATTTTCTAAAATATCCCATGTTAACCAAGTAATGAAAACTTTTTTTTTTAATTAGCAACTTAAGTCTCATAATTTGGGTTAATCAAGACAAAACTTAACTAAAAACAAACTATCCTAAGAATTTCAAATCCCAAGAGAATCCTAAATATATGAAAATTTTCATAATAAAAAAGTGGTAGTGTATAAAAGTTTCAGTCAAGAGATAACAAAACAAAGACAATAAGACAATGCCAGCTTTAAGTCAGTTCTCATTGCCAGGTTATTAAACCATTAGGTAGATTCACATGAAGCTCAACTTAACATACTGTAGATCAGCTACTTTCTTCTCTGAATGATATCATAACCAAGTGCTTTACATGAGAAGGATGCATGTATACAATCAAATGTGGTAAAAAAAATGACTAAATGGAATATGGAAGGATTTAAGAGAGAAAATTACATGAAAAGTTGACAAAGAAAGCTATAGCTTTCAAGAAATTATTTTTCAGTGAACCATGTGACATGTCTAAGTACCTTTGGAAGTAAGCAAGTTCAAACCAAATATTGTAGTTGTTAATGCCCAGAGAATTATTTATGCACAGTGTGGCATGTATTCTTAGCTGTGAATGGGAAATCTCTTGTGACATGTTTCTGTGCTTAAAGCGTACAAAAGCATTGCTTTTTGTCTTCAACGTTTAACAGCTTTTAATCAGATCAGACCGTGCAGAACATATCAAAACTCTCTATATAAATCTCCATACAAGAAATTTCATACTCGGTGAAAAAGAGGGAAAAAAGCATTTAATGTATATCAATATGTCTAATACCCAAACATGAATATCCGTGTGTATCAGTATGATTGAGATAGCCACCATTTTACCTTTCCTATTTTATTTATTTTTTATTTTATAATGATCGGGTGATTGGGAAGAAAGTCATCTGAGATCTTTTAAACGTTAAAAAAAAAAAAAAAAAATATCGGTGTATTCAAGTATATCTACGATTTGATACACCCCAATACGAATGTATTATATTGATATTTTAATCATTTTTTTCCCAGAATTGGTAACTGTTCTTATATAAAATCCAAGCGCATTAAGTTGGAGTGTAAATGTATTGACATCAACATTACAGAAATAAATGTTTTTCTTTTATTTTTAAGATAAAAAAATCATTGTAAATGTACAAATATCAACAACACCAACAGTCGTCGAACGGCCCCCTCCCCCTTTGAAACAGGCAAACTACTTTGTTGTCACAGAAGAAATATATTATATATTTGGCTATTTGAGTTCCAGAGCTCAACTTGAGCGAATTTGATTTGACTAAAAAGCTCATATATTCGAGTTAAATTTGGCCCAAGCTCAACAATGAACCAAAATTGATATAAAAATTAAAATTATAAATATAAAAATGTAATATATAATACAACCTCGATTAGGCTCACAAGTTTCATTGGGCTTGAGCTCAACTCGAAGTTTGCTTTATATTGAGTTGAATCAAGCTTTTCACAAGCAAAACTTGAAATTGACTTGACTTAAAAGTTTTGATATTCGAGCTCAGCTTGACCCAAGGTCAACAATGAACCGAAATTCATAATACAAATAAAAAATTATAAATTATAAATATAAAAATTATATAAAAAAAGAAAAAACATATTATATATAATATGAGCTCAATTAAGTTTACAAGTTTTATTGGACTTGAACTCAGCTCAATTAACAAATGAGACTATATATTGGTCTTGAGCTCAACCCGAAGATCACTGTATACCGAGTTAAATCAAGTTTTTCATGAACTAAGTCTTGCTCAATTAGCAAATGAGGCTATATATTGAATTTGAGATCTGTTTGAAACTCGCTTTATACCAAGTTGAATTGAGCTTTTGACAAGCTGAGCTCAAATAGCTTGTGAAAAACTTGGTTCATGTTCACTCCTTTTTTGGCTAATGAAACTTGGTCCGATAATTCTCCTACTCCTAAGTGGATTCCATTTCTTAATTTTTTGTTTGCCCAAGAAATTAAGACTTTAACCTATGGATTAGATTGCGGATGACTTATTTCTATTCATATCATATCTTCAATAGCATTAATTTGACAATATAACGTGTAAAACCACACTATCTTGCAATTTATCGTCTAGAGTTAAATTACATGGATCAATCCACATTATGGTACATTCAATTATTTTTATAAACTTTTACAATAAATGACCGAGATTTTTTTATTGTAAAACTTCGTGAAAAATGTATTACAAGATGCATTAAGAAAGTGTGGTTTAAATATGGTGTGATTGCATAGTGGAGACTGAAGATTAATGGAATTAAACACATCACACTTCATTTGATACACAACTAAGCAACCCCCCCCAATTAGTTAATTGGTCATACTTAGGGGCTGTTTAGTTCCACTGCCATTTAAATGAATGTTTTTCATGACATTTTTTCTTGAAAAAAATGAGAATGTGGTTGAAAAACATTTAATTTTTTAGCATTTTTTGACAACCAATGGCCATTAGATGCCATTAGGCGCCATCTATATCTATATATATTAAAACGGAATGTGCCAAATTGGCACTTTCATGCTTTTTGGTTTCTTCTCAAAATCACCTTTAAGACTTTTAACTCTCTTCATTAATTCACCATTAACTTTATTTCATTATCTCTCCTCATTAATTATGTCATTACCTCTCTCCTTAAATTACGCATGCCACTAATTCTCTCTCCTCTCCGTTACTCCATTAAATTGTCCAAAATTCATTAACTTTATCTATACCTATATCTATTTCAATTTAATTGTAATTTTATATACATTAAATTGTAATTATTCATAAAGATTAATTATATTGAAATGAAGATATCTGATGACACATTATTAGGCTAAATAATCTACTTCCATCTAAAAAATAGTTAATTAATCAAGTAATTTGCATTTCAGAATAAATATTACTTCACCCAACAAATAAAATCGGTGTTTTAAAAACCAACTTGGAGGCTAAATAATTTTTGCCTTTAGGTCATAGGCCATAGGTCACAGTTCAATGGTCCAGGTTAGACGAGTCAAATCGTGACACATCATCCATCTATATATGTAGAACACAATGTTTATTTTGCTTTTAATTCTTTATACATATGAGAACCAAAAATTGAAAATTGAGGCTAATAATTGAGGTTTTTCTTTTTTTTTTTATTGTATATGGTGGTGCTGCAAAGATCGCACAAAGTTGTCCAAATAAAAAAGATCATCCTTGATCAAACAACCAAGCACAAAATTAAATCCTCTAAAAATTTCTAATACATTGTATATTGTAACATGTAACTCAATGGCTAGGTAAAAGAGGTGAAATGGTTCAACCACAAAAGTCAAATAGGGCAAGTTATAGGAAACCCATTATTAGAAATAAGGTCAAGTGATGGTTTGAATGTTTTAATTGTTTAAATCAACATCTAGTTGAAAACATTGAACAAAACATCATAAAAAATATCATCCATATATTTTATGTTTGGAAATAATAAAATTAATTAACCATAGTAAATATAACATAGTAAGTTACTTAAATAAAATAAAAAATAATTATTAATTATTGTTATTGATAAAAATATTTTTATTGATATAATAACAATAATTCAATTAATAAGAAGGGATAAAATAAATTTAAAACCAATATCAATTTAAAGTAATGTAGAAGTAGTATAAAACAATCTAACAATTACTAGTATTATAATTAATTTTTAATAATTTAAAACCAACATAAGTTTCCTTGAAAAAATAGGGAAAAATATAAGAACCTCATTGGGTTTTTAACAATCTTATGAAACTCCCCTATGTTTTGACCTTAACAAAAACCTCCCCTGAAAATGCACTCCTTTCATTAGCATTCCAAATAAAAAATAACAATGTAATGCATTAATTTTTAAATACAAAATTTACCCTTAGCTAACTTTAGCCTTTTTACCTTAAGAGTAGGGAGAATTACTATTTAAAAGTTGTAGGTGATGTTTGGCATCGATGATGCTTCCTCCTTGCCAACTATGCAGAAATGTGATTTTTTGGAATTAGAAAAAATGTTGTTTGGTATCATTTATGCCATGTAAGCTAATTTTTGAGAAATTTGCTTTCAGTCTCTTTAATATTGATTTTCAAGGGCCGATTATTTTTTTGTGTTAGAGTTATTATTCAATGCCATGTCATCCTAAAAAAAATGGAATCATCTAGAATTAGGGTTTGCATTTGCCCCCCAAATACGTCCCACGCAATCGGAATTCGATGCGTGTCATGAAACACACGCACTAGGCGAGACGTGTGCGAGGGGAGGTTGACACCGTTTCCAGCATCCCCATTAATGAAACATGCGCGCCTAAAGGGGGATTTCTTCTCCCTTCCTTCTCCATTCACTTCGAACCCTAACCCTGAAACCCTTGGCGTCCCCATTCTTCTCCATCCACCCACTGGTCGAGTTTTGTCGGTCGACGACCATACCGGTAGGAGGTAAGTAGTTTGTAATGTAAGTTTTTCTCATTTCTTTTTTTTTTTGTTTTTTCTCATTCGTTTTCTAATATTCACATATCTAAACCTACCGGAGTGGGAGCCCCCTGACACCGCTTTACAACCCCTTCGGTTACCCACTAGTCGATGCCGACGATCATACCGACAGGAGGTGAGTTTTCTCATTCCTACACTCCAATTTGGTGATCAACGCCAACACAAAAGCACCATCCAATGCCGATATTGCAAGAAATTGGGTCACAAAGAAGTAGATTGTTGGACCAAGCAGAAAGATGAGCAGAAACAAGCCAATTTTATAGAGAAAGTTGAAGAGGAGAGCAAGCTATTCATGGCTCATTCTCCTATTGATAATGCTTCCAATGGAGTTTGGTTTCTGGGCAGTGGATGCTCCAACCATATGTCCGGAACAAAGTCTCTTTTTAAAAAACTTGACGAGTCACAGAAAAGTGAAGTTCGACTTGGAGTCAACAAGCAAATGCAAGTTGAAGGGAAATGTACAATTGCCATCAAAACCTCACAAGGTAATGTCAAACTTCTACATGATGTGTAATATGTTCCTAATTTAACTCATAATTTGTTGAGTGTTGGGCAATTGATAGATGGGGAATACTCTATTTTGTTTGATGATGGTTGTTGTTTTGTTCAAGATAAGAAATCAGGACATATAATAGCTAGCATTCCTATGGCACAAAATAAAATGTTTCCCTTAGAAGTTTCTGAAGTAAGAAATTGTGCCTTGATTGCTAGAGCTAGTGAAGCAAAAATATGGCATTTGCGTTATGGGCATTTAAATGTGAAAGGGCTGAAATTGTTGGCTCAAAAAAATATGGTTGTTGGGTTGCCAAAAATTGATGGTCTTGATTTTTGTGAAGGCTGTGTCTATGGGAAACAAAGTAAAAATTCATTTCCTGTAGACAAGTCATGGAGGGCTTCTGATTGTCTTGAATTGGTACATGATGTGTGTGGACCAATGAGTATTGAATCATTTGGTGGAAGCAAATATTTTTTGTTATTTATTGATGATTACAGCTACATGAGTTGGGTGTATTTCTTGAAATTCAAATCAGAAACTTTTGAAACTTTCAAAAAATTCAAAGCATTAGCAGAGAAGCAAAGTGGGCGTTGTATAAAGGCACTCCGCTCCGATAGGGGTGGTGAATTTACCTCTAATGAATTTAATGTTTTCTGTGAGAAAAATGACATTCATAGGGAGTTGACGGCACCGTATACACCAGAGCAAAATGGTGTGTCTGAGCGAAAGAATCGAACGGTGGTTGAAATGGCAAGAAGCATGAAGAAAGCAAGTGGTGTTCCAAATCAATTCTGGGTAGAAGCAGTGGCAACAACAGTTTATCTTCTCAATATTTCACCTACAAAGGCTGTCATGAACCGGACTCCATATGAAACTTGGAAGGGCAGGAAGCCATGGGTAAGCCACTTAAAAATTTTTGGTTGTATAGCCTATGCCTTGGTTACTTCTCCAACCCGCAACAAACTTGATGAAAAATAAAAAAAAATACATTTTTGTTGGCTATAGTCCTCTATCCAAAGCATATAGGTTGTATAACCCTGTGAGTGGCAAAGTAATTATTAGTAGGGATGTTAAGTTCAATGAAGAAGAAACATGGGCCTGGAACAACGACAATGCAACAACACCACAAGTTACAGAAGATGCTAGTATAACTCTTGTTACAGAACCTCCAGAACCAGCTAGTCCATATGCTGGTAGCAACAACTCAACCATTTACTCATCTCCCCCCAACAACAGTAGTACATCTACTCCAACAAAGCTTGCAATCCTCATCTTCAAGTTCCTCTAGTGAAACACCTCCAAGAAATTCAGATCATTGAGAGATATTTATGCTTCATGTAGCTTTGCTTTGTATGTTTCTGACCCCACTTGTTATGATGAAGCTGCAGAAAGTAAAGTTTGGCAGGATGCAATGAAAGAAGAGATGTTGGCTATTGAAAGAAATGAAACTTGGGAGTTGATCAATCTACCGGAAGGCAAGAATGTTATTGGGCTCAAGTGGGTGTACAGAACAAAGTATTATGCTAACGGTATTATACAGAAACACAAAGCTCGGTTGATGACAAAAGGGTACTCTCAGCAACAAGGTGTTGACTTCGAAGAAACCTTTTCTCCGATTGCTTGCTTTGAAACGGTGAGAACCTTTCTAACCTTGGCTACACAATTAAATCGGATTGTGTACCAGTTTGATGTTAAATTTGCCTTTTTGAATGGATAACTTGATGAAGAGGTGTATGTTTCTCAACTTGAAGGTTTTGTTAGTGGCGATGACAGCAAAGTTTACAGGTTAAAGAAGGTTTTATATGGCCTAAAGCAAGTCCCGCGAGCATGATACAACAAGATAGACTCCTACTTTCAAGAGAATGGATTTGAAAAGAGTAAAAATGAGCCAACGCTTTATGTGAAGAAGCRAGGTAAATCTGATTTTTTGGTGGTGTGTCTTTATGTTGATGACATAATTTATATGGAATCTTGTGAGTCTCTTGTTGAAGAATTTATGTCTTGCATGATGAAAAAATTTGAGATGTCAGATTTGGGTTTGTTGCATTATTTTCTTGGTTTGGAGGTGAACCAAAGTGCAGATGGGATTTTTATTTTCCAAAGGAAATATGCTAATGATTTGTTGAAAATGTTCAATATGTTAAACTGCAAAACAGTTCCAACTCCCATGAATGTGAATGAGACACTCATAGCTAATGATGGCACCGGAATGGCGAGTGCAAAGTATTTCAGAAGTATGGTTGGCGATTTGAATTACTTGTCTCACACAAGGCCTGATATAGCATTCCCTATCAGCGTTGTCTCTAGGTTTATGCATACCCCAACAATGCATCACCTCGGAGCAACAAAGATGATCATTCGTTATGTTGCTGGAACTGTTAATTTTGGAATTTGGTACTCAAAAGAATCAGGTTCATGGAGTTCAAAGAAGCAAGAGATCGTGGCCTTGTCATCATCAAAAGCGGAATATGTTGCTGCAACAACATCAGTTTGTCAAGCAGTTTGGCTAAGGAGATTGTTAACTGATTTTTGCCAAGTTCAAAAAGGTGCAACTCAAGTGTTTTGTGACAACAAGGCAACCATTATTAATAACTTTTGTCTTCTATTAGAATTAGGTATCATTTTTTACCTAAATTATATCTATCCTAGTTTCTATAATCTTTTACCCCAAATAGACAGCCCATTAGGCAATTACAACTAAAATTAGGTGTCCTTTTTTACATGGATTAGAATTTAGAAAGTTTCTTGAAATATAAATATTTCAGCCTTCTTTCTATAAAATAGTTTGACTTTCTATTTTATTGATAACTTTTGTCTTCTCTTCTATTCTCTAACTTGCTCCGCCCCCCTCAAGTCCTCAATTCAAGACATCATATGATTTTTGAACTTGGCTCTCCCAACTCTCCCATCTTCTCAAATAAATTTCCTTCTAGTTCTAGGCTTCTCTATCCTTTTTGTACAGGAGCAAACCAAAACCAACCCAACCTGACTCAAACCAATCAAGTCGATTTTGCCTATCAATAGATTGATTTCGGTTTCCACCTTAGGTAACCCGACCAGGTCGGGTCGGTTGGGAAAACCCCAGTAAACCGACCCGACCCGTGAACAGCCCTAATTTTGAGTTAGTGAGCCATGTTATCCACTTTCTAATTTAGTTGCTTATTTTTAGCTAAAGTTGGTTCAGCTGTAAATCTATATATTTGGACCTCTACTGTTTTTTGATATGAAAAAAATTGAATTCAAGTGGCTTTGTTTTCTGTTATTTTTCCCAACAACCTTCGTTTCAGGAAGCAGTGTTATTTGAGCGAACACCTATCTGTTTCCTTTTCCGCCAGTAAACCAAGAAAAAACCGGCCAAGAACGTTATTAGAAAACGAAATAACGATCGCCTCCCACTCGAACTGAAGGTGGGGAGCAGAGAGAGAAAGATACACAGACAGACAGACAGTGAGACAGACCTTTAACTCAACATTTACAACTGTGCACARAATGTTGGAAGSTATATGTTAGATGAGCATTTTCAGATCATTATCAAGCTTTGAGAAGGCCTCAACCTACAAAGATTTAGATAGTCAATACAAACTGAAGAAAAAACAAATGATTATTGTACAGCACTAAATTCTCAGATCACAGGAATGAAACAGTGAAAGAGATACAGGAGAAAACAGAACCTGATCGATTTGTCCATGTGGGAGGTAGAAGACCTTCTCACCGACTCGAGGAACAGCGGTGAGGGGGCCCGTGCATGCATGCCACAGGTCCAAGTACAATGGATCCTTCTCTTCTGGGATCAGACAAGAAACAGTATTGAGAAAAAAACTGGGAACCATTTTTCAGTGGATCAAATAAGAACAATGTTATACTCGTCAAAAACATAAAAGCTAGAAAATGGTGATTACTACAAAGTAGAGCAATCCATTACATGAGGCTCAAATGAAACATAGTGGATGACCCAACAGATGACTATATGGGAGTCTGAATTTGACKTTCAGATCATCGAATATTCCGCTAGAAACCAGAAAATCATGCAGCTGGAAATTGAAATCTTAGCTCGAGGAAATGTAATGCAAAATGGAAGCTTTAGACTTCAAAGAAGACAGAAAAACAGCAGCATCTGTAATACAAAGAGATGAACTCTAGTTGAAAATGATTGAGAAGCGGAATCCCAACGAAGCAAAAGAAAAATAAAGCATCGAAATGCAGTGACGCAGGCTCTGTTCATTCAGCAATGAAGAAATATTTGGAGCCTTGAAAATGGGAAAAAGAAACAGAGGAAGGAAGGAAGGAAAGAGAAGACACGCAAAAGTCATAGTCTTTGATGATCACGAAGAAACTGTTGGAGTCTGTGCAGGAACGGAAGTTGGATTCCCAGAAAGCTCTTGGCTTTTCCAGAGTTCTTGGCTTTTCTAGAGCTCCTGACTCCGACCCAATTCC
>NW_010729092.1:1637698-1654126 GCF_000365185.1 Nelumbo nucifera | reverse complement strand
GGTCAACGAGGGAGTACCAGAGATAAAACAGGAACAAGACGAGACCAATAAAGAACAAAACTGAAGCCGAGATGGTAAGAGCCAGACAAAGAAGCATGGAGAATGATAAGTGTCCGTCATGCATTTAAATAGTATGAACACGTGTTATATATCATGCAACATCATTCAAGATACAGTGGAGCTACGGTAAGCTTCCATACATATATATATATAAGATAAGATTCCATAAACTATCTTTCACCTCACCTTTCAATATTGCATTTCAATAAATTGGGCCGTTAACCAGAATTTGAACTTTCCCAAACGGATTCGGTCAGAGTCTCCCGTCTAGCATAAGCTGAATGCCGAAGAAAACGCCTACATGTTTTTTGATGTTTATCCAAATAGACAAATCATGGACTAGATCACTATATGTGATTGTACTCTTTAAAGGCTTTTTTAAAAAAAAATTTGAAGATCAAACAATCAATACTTGAAAAAATAAATTTTCTATTTGAGCTCCAAAGAATCAATTTCGCTTTCGTAGGACGAATTTTGAGGGGGGGGAAAACAGTTCCAATGATCTTCATGGATAAAAAATCCAAACGGCGATCCGACGTTTCGCCGTGCAGTCAGTAACGGAAAAGGATTCCATTGAGTTTGAAAAACACCAGAAAAGCTGACCTAAGTTGTTGGTCAATGGTGACTAGTGGATGACAAGGCCATGCTTCCTTGTTTCTGAAATTTTTTTCTACTTTCGGATAAGAGGTGGCTTTAGCATCCACCGTGAGCAGAACCGTTTCCTCTTTAAAGGAGCGAAAATAGGCGAAAAAGTTCTGGACTCGGTCAAAACGAAGAAAACGACATGGAAATGAGGAATACGTGAATTCTATCTGACGTTCTTAGTCCTTAACCTGTATCAGTCACTCTATAAATCCACCCTCCCTGACTCCAAATTTGTCTCTAACTCGGGTTTCTATGTTAACCTTTCTCTGAGTTCTTTTGCTTTTATTTTACACGACGTCATTCTTAACTTTCACGAGATTGCTTAGTTTAACTTCACTTTCGTGATTCTTAGTTCTTACTTGATTAGATTCTATAAATAGGACACTGAGCAGTTCTTGTTGTAATTGAACAACAAGCTAAGCTTTTGCTTCTTTGTGTCAGTTGAGTTCTAGAGAAAAATGTGTGTTTTTTTGGTGGGTGAGTGATTTTTACATTGTAGGTGCTGAATTTAGTGGAAATTAGGGGTTGTTCTATTGGGTTTCTGGATAAAGAAATGGAGAGCTCGGTGTTCTCTGTGTTTTTCATGCTAATGGCTTCTGGGTTCTTTATTCCTGGTTCTGTTGCTGGGAAGTACTGCACGAACACTCTGAATGAACTCTCGTCCCACACTTTACGGTATGAACTCTTATCGTCGAAGAACGAAACATGGAAAAATGAGGTGTATTCCCACTCCCACTACCATTTGACCCCAACTGATGATTCTGCATGGATGAATCTGCTTCCTCGGAAGATGTTGAGAGCGGAGGAGGAGTTAAGATGGGCGATGATGTATCGGAGAAAGCACACGGCGGAGGGTAAAATTGGCCATAGGGGACGGAATTTCCTCAAGGAATTATCATTGCACGACGTGACATTGGACCCAGATTCAATGCATGGGCAGGCACAGCAGACGAACTTGGAGTACTTGTTGATGTTGGACGTTGATAGATTAGTTTGGAGCTTCAGAAAGACAGCAGGCTTGGCGACACCAGGGACACCCTACGGAGGATGGGAGGCTGCAGACGTAGAGCTTCGGGGTCATTTTGTAGGTTGGTTTAGTCCTTTAGCCTTTCTTACTTTCTGCTTCATTTTCTACAACTGATTGCTTCATGGTTTCTATTGTTTGATGTAGATCTTTTTGAGCCTAATAGATTGTGACAATGGTAGTAGAATGGTGAAGTAAGCTTCCATGATCGTTGATGCATTCATCTAACGTTTTATCACAAACCAGGATGCTTACATTGCCACATGTACCTGCCACCCCCTTTTACTTGTGAATAATTCGAATTCTGGGTGTTACTAATCCTCATCCATCTTTATCGCATTAACCTGCATTTGGCTGCAGAGTGCTCATCTTAGTCCAAGACAAGAACATCTTGACTGTTTTCAACTGCTCATCTTAGTCCAAGATAAAGAAATCAATCCCATTTTCCAAGGGGAGAAGAAAATGCTTATCCCTGGAAATCTTTCCATTGACAAGCCAGGCCATATCCAATTCTAACCTCTAAGTTTCATCGTTTGTCTTGAACATGCCAGCTGTTTTTTCCCCAACAGAGTTCAGTGCAATTGTATAATGAATTTTTCTTAATTCACCGACTACTCTTACTTAAATTGGTTACTCTTGATCTCCAATAAACTCTTTTCTTTTCCCAAAGCAAAAGCCTTGGATTTCCATACTGACGTTTCTGCTCCCATCAATTATGGGTCCACATTGTTTACCATCAATTTATTGTTTTATTATGCTAGCTGGATTTCTTTAAATGTTCTACCCACAATCAGTGGAATTATGATCCTATAAGATAGATTGAAGTACTACTATAACTTCATATGATCATTATTAACAACTGGAATTTCCTTAATTTCTACTCTATTAGCTTTCTTCATCATAGGGGCTGTTTGATAATGGATGAACTGGCCGAACTGATTGACTTATTGTTTTGCTTTTAAGTGGATACAATATTTGAGGGTATAGTAATCAACCAAACTTCAGCTTCGGTCATTAAGAAGCTCATAACCTCCTTAAAAACTTCTTAACTAAAGGAATCAGCCATTTCGGATGTTATCAAATGACTGCAAATGCTTTTCTTAGATGCAAAGGAACTATTCTCATTGCACCTCCAGTATAGTATATCTAACTGTAAGCCTTAACTAGTCTGGCAAAATGGGATGAAGGCGGGGGGGAGGAAAGCATTCAACTTCAATACATAAAAAGGGGAAGGAAAGAGAGTGGCCTAACTAAAATCTTATCTTATTATTATTTGGGTTAGGTATTATAGGCTTTAACTTTAGAGAATCCAAGTCATTTAAACAGGTTTGGAGCAAGCAAATAACCAAACAAAATTGATATGAGTATCAAATGGGTTGTGTATGGTTAAGCAGGGGGGGGGGAGGTGGATTGGGTAGGTTAAGACTTATTTCTAACCTTTTGAAATTTGAAGTGGTGAGGTTTTGAATTGGCTTACTTAGGGGTTCTTTATGACCCCCTTCTTTTTTCTCTTTCATTCTTCTATTGAGTCCTTAAGTAGATTTCCGGAAATCACCTAAAAGCAGAATAGGATATAAAATTGGTTGGACTGGCCTAAACTGTTGCTATTTGAGACTTAGGCATGAGCTTTGACACAGCTATCAACTTAATGGAAAAAATTTTATGCTTCCTTTGTGTTTTTTGAAGGTCATTGTACATGGTGTATATAATTTACTTTCTTAACCTTGAAGGACATTACATGAGTGCTTCAGCGCAAATGTGGGCTAGTACTCACAATGATACTCTCTACAAGAAAATGTCTATGGTGGTTTCTGCACTTGATGCTTGTCAGAAGAAAATGGGCACTGGCTACCTTTCGGCTTTTCCAACTGAGCTATTTGATCGTCTTGAATCTCTGCAACCAGTGTGGGCACCATACTACACCATTCACAAGGTAGAGCCAACTTTGCTTGATGTAATATTATTATTTGAGTTTTTTGTCAATGATTTGGAAGACTTCCATAATTATTTTAAGTTTAGCTTTAGCCTTGTTTGTTTTCATAGATAATGGCGGGCCTTTTGGATCAATATTCACTGGGGGAAAACCATCAAGCTTTACATATGGTGGTTTGGATGGCTGAGTATTTCTATCACCGTGTGCAAAATGTCATATCAAAATACTCTATTGAACAGCACTGGAGGTCAATGAATGATGAAACTGGTGGCATGAATGATGTCCTTTATAAACTGTACAGCATTACGGTAAAACTTATGCATCTTAGTCCTGTGGAAATTGTATCGAGTTTTCACTTTTTCCAACATTACTAGTTTATCAGCTGTGCTGTTTTGACTTAACCATTAACAGGAGAAGAAGGGATTATAATTTACATGAATTAATTAAGTTGGATATTATGTTATTGAAGGTTCGTTGTGTGAAACTTTATCATGTGAAAACTTCATAGATATAATGCTGACATTGAAGTCTCATTTTGATTATTCTCTTGTTTTGTAGACTCCTAACTAGCTTTGTGCCTTTTACATCATATAAGGGAACCACCGGACAGCTGGATTCTTCCACCTATAGATTTAATAGGATTTATCATCAAGTAAAAAGTTATAAGATTGCATAGTCACTTTTTCATATTGCAGTAGCTTGCTAGAAAAAT
The DNA here is from genome assembly GCF_000365185.1 of Nelumbo nucifera. The sequence goes on along the minus strand of NW_010729092.1, from coordinate 1,649,752 downwards.
AACCTCTACTAGCTTGTACTAGAGACAATTCTATTTAGAGGAAAGTGTATAGTTCAGGAATGTTATGCTGCACCCGAGGTTCTTAAATGACACAATAAGGGAGGTATTGATATTATTGTATTCAGTATTCTTATTGGCTTATTGGTACTGTAGGTTTACTTATCTTTCTGATATTTTCCTTTGTTCCCAATGTCTTGTAGGCTCCAGGGTTTGAATGTAACTTTTTATTTGTAATATCTGCAGGGAGATCAGAAGCATTTAGTATTAGCTCACCTTTTTGACAAACCATGCTTTCTAGGTCTGCTTGCAGTAGAGGTAATTATTTGATCATTAACCATATTTTCTTGGTGTTACAGACTTGCCATATAATCTGTTCATGAGGAACACATAAAGGAAAACTATAATTGTTGCCTTTCTTGTTTCCTGTTGTTATTTTATCCTTTTTAGCAAATAGGAAGGGCTATCCTGTACCAATGTTTTTTTCCCACTTAAAATGATGTCAACAATGCAGCATTTTTAGTCTTTTAAGTAACTAAATTTCGTGGTATGTGACATTCACCCCCCCCCGGGGCCAAAAACAAAACACGAAACAAAAAAAGAAACCAAAAAAACTGATCCTAATGACAGGAAAGGCAAATAAATAAATCAATTTAAAAAGATAAACATGCAATATATTTTTTCAATATATAATCGTGTTTATTAGGATTTTTTCTTCAATATAACCACTTCCAGTCCAGGAGCTGTCTGCCCTGTTTTTATTTACTGTGCCATCAATGTTTTTCTTCTTAATTTTGTTACCTTATGAAACTCTGCATTGCTTCTTGTAGGTTGATAGCATTTCTGGTTTTCATGCCAATACACATATTCCAGTTGTTATTGGATCTCAGATGCGATACGAAGTGACTGGCGATCCACTTTATAAGGTACATGACCTTAGAGTAGTTTACATATTATCTTTTTGTTGTCTAAATGTTTTTTGAATACCTCTTTCGTTGTCATACAGGTTCCATTTTGCTAGTTCTCTTTCAATCCACAACAGAACATGATTTGGGCTACATTGGCATTCCTTATAATAAGGATTTATCTCCTTTTTGCAATTAAAAACTCAGTGTTATGGAGCATTTTAACTGCAAAAAGGAGACAAGTCCATAAAATAAGGAATGCCAAATGCAGCCTTAGTTGGTAGTTCTAAGACCATGCTATAGAAACATTTGTTGATCTTGCATGTGAAATTTCTTATTTCGTTCAGTAAGTCTTGCAGTTCAGAGAATGCTGGACGTCTCTAGAGTGATGTCAAGCGGTTAGAGGCCTCTCTGGCAACCAAAAGACAAATATACACTAAATCCTTCCTTAGCTGCTGGATACAGACCATATAATCAGCATTAGTCTGTTATTTGTTACCATGTACTTAAGGCTGTTATATGGTAGCTATCAATTCACATATTCCTCACTGCTATCCTTGGTTCCATCATTACTATGGTATTGCCATTCATTTAACTACTTTTAATATCATTAACTTCGGTAATACAGACCTATTTACTTGTTTTAGCTTTCCTAACTCGTCTTTTCATATGAGAAGCATGTGAGCTTCCATGAGGTTTTTCTCATTCCTTCTGGTACTGGGACTTAACTGCATCTTCTTTAGTCATTTTCAACTTATGACTGTATTTTTTCCCCAAAAGTTAGAATCTGATGGAAGTTCCTTTTTTCTTTTTCAACCTTTTAGTTTCGTGGCCATTTTTTGTTATGGCATTTGAATTTTTATGTTCTATGTAATTTGTTGTGACAGGCAATAGGTACATTTTTTATGGAAATTGTGAATTCTTCTCATGCTTACGCAACAGGGGGGACATCTGCTAGTGAATTCTGGTTGGCACACTTAAGCACAAATTCCTTCATTAAACAATTTTCCCTGCCACCTGCACTACTATTAAGTTCTCTGATGGAAATTGAGTGGCAACCATTAGTTGTAACATTTAGATGTGCTTTCAATTTAATGAATCATTCCCACTACTACGTGCAGGAGAGACCCAAAACGGTTAGCAACCACTTTAGGCAAAGAAAATGAAGAGACCTGCACGACCTACAACATGCTTAAGGTGTGCTAATTCATTTTATTTTAATTTTTCTGATTGAAAGCATAATATATATTTGATCTATTTTGCATAAGCGTAAACAATGTGATATTACCAGACATACATTGAACTCAGAGCATGAAAGTCAGGATGTCGTGTTCACCTCGCAGTTTCTTGGTATGAGCCATTGGGATATTAAGAAATGCCAGAGGTCTAAAGAGTATAGGTTGCATGGTGGATTACCTCTTGTCTTCATTATACTAACTCTGTTAAATGAAACATATGAATTCACGTTATCTTTCTATTTTCTTTCCCACATGCAAAATTCTTTTGGTCATTGTAACTTGCATCTTATTCTTTTGAGCTAACTGGCATCCTTTTGAGACTTCTTATTCTTTTAGGGTTTCCTAACTTGCATCTGGCCACTAGTTTCCGATAGTGCAGACACTGATCTTTCCTGCAGATGACTACACTGAGACAACTTTCCTTTCTGTTACCTATTGGGGATACATCTAAGGTTTCCCCAGATGCATTCATCTCTAACTTTATTCTTCCTAATTTTGCCACTTGTTCTTTTCAACATCGTCAATATAGGTTATGCTCATTATATTACATTATTTCTTGATAACCCAACAGTCTGTCCTATAAGCCAGGGCTGGCTTATAAGCACCCTGTGACAATGTTACTTTGGTCTGATCAGTTTGCTTTGATGTTGCAACATCGAAAAACATGCATCCACAGTTCCACACAGCATGTGAAACTTCCTCTTGAATCCTCTACAATTTAATAGTCGAATCAAGAGAACTGCATTGGTTGCTTCAGGGTGCCTCTATTCTGTCTTCAATCTTGACTTATATTGTAACATTTACATTTATCTCTCCATGGTCTCATTAACTTATGTATAAAAGTAAGCACATTTCTGCTTCTTTGTGTAGATTTCTCGCAACCTGTTTAGATGGACAAAGGAAATGGCATATGCAGATTATTATGAAAGGGCTTTGACAAATGGTGTGCTTAGCATCCAGAGAGGAAGGGAGCCTGGAGTGATGATCTACATGCTACCTCAGGAACCTGGGGCTTCCAAAGCCCGAACTTATCATGGTTGGGGAACAAAGTTTGACACTTTTTGGTGTTGTTATGGGACAGGTTCATAATCTGCATCCTACATGCTTTTGTTTTCATTAAAGCTCGTTGTTGAAGATTCCCTGTAGATTGCCTAAGTTTCAGATCTGATGCTCCACCTACTCCACACAGGGTCAGAGATGGTGCACTTTGCTTTCTAGGGAACTAAATGATTTTGGATCCCTTGGACTAAACTTTTAGGACATTACATATTATTAAATAGAAGGAAGGAATTCCAATGTCCATTTCGCCTTCTCAGTTTTGACAGAGGAAGTTTGAGTAGATTGCTATCACTACACCTTACCTGCTGATATGTAAGTGGACTTCAAGGGTTACTGATGCTACTTTGCCCTTTATTCTCCAGGAACCGAGTCATTCTCAAAGTTGGGAGATTCCATATACTTTGAGGAGGAGGGGAAAACTGCAGTATTATATGTCATCCAATTCATATCAAGCTCTCTTGATTGGAAATCTGGACAAATTGTGCTAAATCAAAAAGTAGAACCTGTTGTTTCGTGGGATCCTTACCTTCGAGTGACATTTGCAGTTTCTAAAAAAGGGGTCAGTAAGAGAAATTATTTGTGTTCAACTATGAAGAACTCCAATGGAATTTGATGTAGTTTTCTCCTTTTATTCCTTTTAATTATTGCAATTGAGATTTGAGACGCTATTGGGTTAACTGTTCTTACAAAGAACACCAAGGGAACTTAATATTTTTCTTCACATTCTTTCTTCTGTAATTTAGCTGTTATTCTTCTTTATTGGTTCTGCCTCTCTCTCTCTCTCTGCACAAGTATTCCAGTATTTAGTTGGCTTATGCAATCATTAACTGAGTTTCGTTTTGCATCTTTTTCATGTAGGGGCCAGACCTATCCTCAATCTTAAATTTGCGGATCCCACTTTGGACGTATTTGGACGGTGCCAAGGCAACATTAAATGCACAGGATTTGCCTCTACCAGTACCAGGCAGGGACTATCTTTTCTTTCCTTTTCTCTCATAATACATTGCATTCATTTTCCTATTTAATCCTTGATATGTTAATTCTGATATTTTATTTGGATCTCATTATCATATTAGAAAAGCAATGTTTTAATCATCTAATGTTCCACAACCACAAGCAGGTAATTTTCTGTCAGTTAATAGGAAATGGAGTGATGGTGATAAATTGACTCTGCAACTTCCCATTGGCTTAAGAACAGAGGCCATAAAAGGTAGCACACTGTAGACTCTTTATGTCCATATTTCCTTCTTTACTAGTGTATCTATCATACTTTCTTGCTGTACATTTATATTAACCACTATTTTCATTTATCTAGATGCAAGGCTAGGAGAAGATGAAGGTGCATGTTCTGTATTTGAATACAACTGACATTCCTTTTTCTATGAAATTCAGATGACCGACCTGAGTATGCTTCTATTCAGGCAATCCTTTTTGGCCCCTACCTTCTAGCTGGCCTTACCCATGGGGACTGGGACATCAAAACAGGAACAGAAAGTTCTCTCTCCGACTGGATAACTGCAATTCCAGCCACATACAATTCCCAGCTGATCTCTCTTTCCCAGGAAGCCAATGATACCACCTTTGTCTTCACAAATTCCAATCATTCAATTACAATGGGGAATTTGCCAGAGTCTGGCACGGATTCTGCTGTTCATGCCACCTTCAGACTTGTACCCAAAGACATGAATTCCTCTGATTTCTCATCACCAATGGATGCTGTTGGCAAGTCAGTCATGCTAGAACCATTTGATCTCCCAGGAATGGTGGTGGTGCACCAAGGACCAAATAACAAACTTGGTGTGGCAAATGATGACAATGACTGGGGGTCATCTGTGTTCCGGGTGGTTGCAGGATTAGATGGGAAGACCAACACCATTTCGTTGGAATCAGAAAGCCACAAGGGGTGTTTCTTGTATGGTGGAGTGAACTATAATGCCAGTACAAGCATTAAACTTATCTGCCAGTCAGAGTCTACCGATGTTGGATTCAAGCAAGCAGCAAGCTTTATATCGAAAAGAGGCATGGCTGAGTATCATCCCATCAGCTTTATGGCAAAGGGGGAAAGGAGAAATTTCTTGCTGACACCATTGGTGAGCTTAAGAGATGAATCTTATACTGTTTATTTCAACATTCATGCTTGAACTAGGCAAGGGTTTTGTTTATTTCTTGTATATACTCAGTGGTATGCATAGCACTAGGAGCTTAGGAAGCCTTGATCTTGAAACTCCTATAATGTTTTGTTTTTATCATTAACAGAATCAACAAAGCTTTGTCAATCCTAAATAAAACAAATAACAAAGCAAAATTATCTAAGCCCATAGACGAGCTTAATGCAATACCTTTCCAAATGCAAAGGCTAAACAATTTACTCGGGAATAAAATCTCACAACGGATTGATGGATATCATTGCTCACCAACGGATGGCTCAGTTGGTAGGTAGGATCTTTGACTCGTTGTAACAGAGACCTGAGATCAAATGCTGCTGTTAAAAAACTCAGCACTTGCAGACGTGCATTAGGAACATCTCTCGTGAATGATAAAAACATACAACTACAAATGCTATCAATGTGCGGCTGTAAGGCTGCGAGGATCAATCCTGAGAGGTGGAAATCCGAATTCCAATAAATTACAAGAGAAAAAAGAAAGATCTTCATATATCATTACTATATAATCTTTATTTTTTGGGATTTTATGTTATATAATCAGTAGGTTTGAACCTTGGCAGGGTGTATCGATATATTGAACCTTGGCAATGAAAAACAATAATAGAATAGTGACAAAATAAAATGCAAATAATATTCAGTGGTGCATTTGAGACTTCTACTCTTTCCCTTTTATAGGTAATTGCCACAACGTCTCTCCTATGGAAAAGGACATAAGATCCGTTACTAAGAATAAACTTCACCAACATTAATCTTGTTCTAACCCTTTGGATTGAGACAAGTGTCTCAATCATGGTTTTAAACCACATGAACACTCAGCCCATTTTAAGCCAAACATTCTCTTGCTGACTTAGTCAAAGGCTGAAATGGATCCAACTTAGACCCAACAACCACCTTGTGAACAAGTCAAAAACAGTTTATAGAAAACAAATTTATTTTTACTAGAAAATAAATAATAACATATAATAAAAACTGTAATTGGTGTGCGTTGTAGTGTGTTCACAGGGATGATATTATTAAGCTACTCCATCAACGTGTGGCTTTTCACATGGCCAATGGATTCTCCTATACGTTGAGGATTCCAAATTGAGGGCCTATGACCACCCATTCCAACATCTCCCACTTGGCCAGTTAGGCCCGAGATGTTTGGTTGCTTCTCAATCCCATTGACACCACGTGCCTTTTAAAATCACTAACTCCAATGTGCTTTGTCAATGGATCAACAACCATCTCATTTGTCGGCCCATGCTCTACCAGGATCTCATTCCATTGGTAGATATTATGGAGATACCGGTATTGCAAGTCAATGTGCTTTCCTTTTGGACCAATTTCTCCATTCTTTATCGTCTTGATGGCCGCTTCATTATCATTGAACATTCCGATAGCTCCTTCAGTTGCACCTGGTATTTTTAATTTTTCCAAGAATATTTTTATCCAAATTCCTTCCAATGTTGTTGTGCTGCAAGATATGAACTTAGCTTCTATAATATATTTGGCTACACAACCTTGCTTTTTGCTTGCCCAAGAAATGGCTCCTCCTCCTAGAAGGAAGATTTTCTATCATTCGAGTCTCCTGCAAAATCAGCATCATAGTAACCCATCAATTCTAATTGATTACAAGAGTATGTTAGTCTATAATCCTTGGTTTGTTGTAAATATCTTAAAATTCTTTAAATGGCTGACCAATGTGCAGTTCTTAGATTACTTTGGAATCTACTAACAAGACTAACAACATAAAACAAATCAGGTCTTGAGGAACATTATTCATATAACTTACTTCTCTTTCATTTCTAGGTGACATGTCCTTAGACATTTTAGTTCCTTTGTAATAGAGTATCGATTCCATTACAATTTGTCATGTTAAACATTTTAAGTAGCGTCTGTAAATAATTTTCTTGTGAAAGAGATAATGTTTTATATTTCATATTTTTATTCCAAGTACATAGCTAACATCTTCCATGTCTTTCATTTCAAAATTAATACTCAACCAATGTTTTGTTTCATTTATCATAGATATATTATTACTAGCTATTAGAATATCATCAACATATAAGGAGAGTATAATAAATGAACTCCCACTATTCATWGAGTAAACAYARTGATCGAATGGATTTGGGATAAACCCAAGTTTTGTGATGGAATTATGAAATGTATAATACCACATCCCAGACGATTGCTTTAGTCTATATAGAGGATTGTTCAATTTATATACTTTGTTTTCCTGCCCTTCTCTTATGTATCCTTCTATGAGTGTCATGTAAATTTCTTCATTTAGCTTTCCATTTAAGACAGCGGTTTTTACATCCATCTAACATAATTCTAGATCAAAATGTGCAACTAAGGACATTAAAATTCGAATGGAAGTAAACCTTGCTACTGGTGGGTAAGTTTCTTCATAATCTATACCTTCAACTTGTGTATATCCCTTTGCTACAAGCCTAGTCTTGTATTTTTCTATAGAACCATCTGCTTTTAATTTCTTTTTGAAGATCCATTTGCTTCCAATTGGTCTTCTATTACTAGACAAATCTACCAATTCCCACACTTGATTTTTATTTATTGAATTTAGTTCTTCATTTATGGCTTCTTTCCATTTTTCTTTATCGGGTGCATCCATAGCCTCCGAATAGCTTATTGGATCATCTAATGGTTCTTCATTTAAAAAGGTATAATAATCTTTCAATTTGGAAGAGGGAAACCTTTCTCTTTGATTTTTTCCTAATGTATCATTCTTAGGTGATTTATTTGTTGTATATGTTTCTTTTTGTACGTCTTCCTTTTCTATTTCAAATAATTGAGTCAAGACACTATCGTTTTCATCTTTTATTTGGTTCTCTAAGAACACAACATCCCAACTTTTTATGAATTCAATAGATCCATCAGATTTATGATTTATGAATTTGTAACCTTTGTTGTTTTCTGAATATCCTATAAAAGTGTATCTTATGCTTTTGTTATCTAGTTTGTTTCTTAGTTGACTAGGAATTCTAACATAGGCACTAGAACTCCAAATTTTATTATTATATGGGTCTGGTTTTCTATCAGTCCAAATTTCATGATGTGTCAATTTACTCACTTTAGTTGGTATTTTGTTAAGAATATAAATTGTTGTAGTTAATGCTTCACCCCATAAAAGTGTTCCTAGATTGGAGTGTGACAACATTGACCTTACCATGTCAAGTAGAGTTTTATTCTTACGTTCGACAACTCCATTTTGTTGTGGAGTATAACTCATGGTTAATTGATGTTTTGTTCCATTTTGTATACAAAAATCATTAAATAGATTAGATATATACTCACCACCTCTATCACTTCTTAATATCTTCATTTTTCTTTTTAATTAGTTTTTTACTTCTAACTTGTATTCTTTAAATTTTTCTAATGCCTCAGATGTTCTTTTAATCAAATAAACATATCCAAATTTAAAGCTATCATCAATAAAGGTCACAAAGTATTTCATTCCCTTGTGTGTCTTGACATTTAGTGGACCACAAACATCTAACTGCACAATATCTAACAATTCTTCTTATTTTCTTCCTTTACTAAATGATAATCTAGATAATTTTTCCACCAAGACATGGTTTACAGTATTTAAAGTTAATTTCCATCTTAGGTATTAAGCCACTTGAATACTTCCTCATCATTTTGTCTTTATTAATATGACAAAGTCTCATGTGGCATATATAGACATTTTCATCCACATTATACACACAATCAAAATAAGCAGAAGAGACATTCACTTTATTAATAGATAAATGATACAAACCATCAGATTTAGTTCCAAACAATAGAACTCTCCCATATTTTTCAATTGACACTTTTCCTCCTCTAAAACGAACCTTAAAACCCTTTTCATCCAAGAGGGGTACAGACAAAAGATTCTACCTAACACTAGGCACATACATTACATCATTTAAGATCATATTTGTATTTTCATTGATGACTATTTTCACTTTCCCAACACCTAGTACATCACAATAGGTATTGTTTCCCATGAAGATCCTATGTTCGTCAGGCTTCATGTCCTTCATTTCCATAAATAGTTCATTGGATTTGCATACATGGCAAGAAGAACCTGAATCGATGCACCAATCAACATAATCAATATCAGTAAGTAATGATTCAGAAACCACACAAATGATATTTTTCTTTGCTGATTTATTATGATTCTTATCTTTATTCTTCTTGTTTTGATAACAATTATATTTGGTATGGCATGTTTTCCCACAAATAAAACATTTGCCTTTAGTTTCTTGAACTTCTTTGAAAAATTAGGTTTATTATGATAATTCTTTCCTTTACCTTTATGGTTCTCAGTTTTTTCAGTAGTTTTGTTAGTTTCATTTGGATTAGTGGCAACTATCAATGATGATGATTAAGCCTTTTTGCTCTTTCGTTCAGCTTCCAGGCCTAGCAAGGTTAGTAGGTTTTTCATATTAATGTCTCTTCTAAAAAGATTTAAGGCAACAACCACATTTTCCCAAGAGTCTGGAAGACTATGCAATATAGTAGACACCTGAATTTTTTTGGGGATAGGATTCTCAGTTACTGTTAATTTTTTTGCAATAACATTCATCTTATTAATATAATCTATCACTGAATCTCCATCTTTCATCTTATAAGCATAATATTTTTCTATTAACACTTGAACATAGGATTCAATTACCTTTCCATAAGTTTCCTTAACTGCATCAAATAATTGTTTAGCATTCCTATATTTTTCAAACAAGACTTCAACGTCTGGTTCCATAAAAGTTAACAAGCAAGAATGGGTTGTTTTATTATCTTTTAGGTATTTCTGACAGGCTTTTCTAACAGCCAATGATGCATCATCACCAGGAACAGAGGGAACATCTTGTTCTAATATGTATTCAACATCTTCTTGATCTAGTATAAGTCTGATCCAACGTTTCTAGAGAGGAAAGTTACTGCCGTTAAGTTTTTCGGTTTTGCTTAATTCATTTGCTATTGCAGATCAAATCATTATGACTATGAATAAACAAGGAAGCTACAAGCAAAAATAAAATGAAATTTATAGTGTAATGGCAAGCTGATATGAGCAAGAAGCTATTTTCAGTAAAAAAAAAATGGTGAAATGTAACTATGATTAACAGTTAACTAAGAATCCTAAAAAGAAATCAGCTCTATTAAATTTTGCTCTATAAGAACAATATTAATATTTTACCCAAGATAAAGCAAAGAAATTTGTAGAAGCACAAAATAAATGCTTAGCATACAATAGCACATAATAGGCTTCGGTAAAGATATCAATCATACCAAGCAACAAGAATTCAGGTTATTAATTAAAAAAATTATTAAATACTACCTGAATGTTTTCTCAAAGGGCTGGAACCCTAAATAAAAAAAAGTTTAGAAAATACCCGGATAGATCTTTGTAATAGAGATCTCAAACCTTTGGGCGTTTTGATCACCGTAGCTCCTCAAATCAAAGATAGTGTAAGGAATGAAAGACGAAACCGAAAAATGATTTGGAGATGCTTTTCTGATGCTGCAATTTGGAGATGCGAGAGCTTGAATTTCTAGTGTATTATGCTCTTCGTCGTATTCAAAAATGGCTCACTAATAGATGTTAAAAGGAGAAAAAAAACTTTGTATGCCGGGTGATGAAGTGAAGTAATGACGTAGGTGAAGAAAAACGTTTGGAGAAGAATCAATGTTGAACCTGACTTTTTCTCTCCCTTGGCGTCTGAAAATAGAGAACTGTCCAATCTGCCTTTTTCTTTCTTCTGGCGTCTGAAAAAGAGAATTCTGAACTTCTTGGAGGTTTTGGTAGCCTTCCAATAAAGAGGATATTCAGTCGGTGCATTTGAGACTTCTACTCTTTCCCTTTTATAGGTAATTGTCACAATGTCTCTCCTATGAAAGAGGAAATAAGAGCCGTTACCAATGATAAACTTCACCAACATTAATATTGTTCTACCCGTGTGAACAAATCAAAAACAGTTTATAGAAAATAAATTTATTTTTACTAAAAAATAAATAATAACATATAATAAAAACTGTAATAGGTGTGTGTTGTAGTGTGTTCACAGGGATGATATTATTAAGCTACTCCATCAACATGTGACTTTTCACATGGCTAGTGGATTCTCCTACACATTGAGGATTCCAAATCAAGGGCCTACGGCCACCCGTTCCAACAGGCAAGAACCATTCTTGACCCAACCAGTGTTTTTACGATGTTGTCGATCCAGTCAATAAGATCATTCAGCTTGCAACCTAAATAGTGTTTGGTCATGTGACTGTTTATTTGAAAAAATAGTGCTAGGTCAGCATCACATAGGCATTGGTGGAAACTTCTCTTGTTTTTTAAGATAAAAAATAAATAAATAAATAACGTTTATTAAAATAAATAGCCACACTAATAAACAACCCATCAAATTAACTTAAGATAGGGTTGTTCACAGGTCGGGTTGGGTCGGTTTATTGAGATTTTTCCAACCGATCCGACCTGGTCGGGTTATCTGAAATTGAAATCGAAACCGACCCTGTGTTAAGCAAAACCAACCTGGTCGATTTGAGTCGGGTTGGTTCAGTTTGGGTCGGTTTCGACTCTAAGTTCAACCATGGTAATAAATTGGTAGATTGGACGTCAGAGAAGTAGCTAGCAACATCATCGAGCAAGGAAAGCACATAAATTAAGAGAAAACAGGCCAATAACTTTGTGAAGCA
>NW_010729092.1:1595964-1637686 GCF_000365185.1 Nelumbo nucifera | reverse complement strand
ARTYWAKKTATCAAGAAAATAGAAAGTCAAACTGTATTAGAGAAAGAATACTGAAATTTGTATATTTCAAGAAACCTTCTAATCTAAGTAAAAAAGGACACCTAATTCTAATTGTAATTGGTTGCCTATTTGGTGTAAAAGACCACAGAAATAGGATCCTTTGATTCTTTTCTTTAAACTTTTCCAAAAAAATTCCTTGTCTAGTTGTCTTACAATGCTTGCCATTAATGTCATTCCTAACTAGAAGACTAGAAATTAAATTAGGTTGTAACTAGGATAGAGACAACTTAGTTAAGTAGGAACTAAGTAGGTTGTAACTACTAACTAGGAACTAACTACTAAGTCAGTTTGGTTCAGGTTGGTTTCGGTTTTCACACATGTTTTATAACCCAAAACCGACTGATGCTGAAGAAAACCTGGTTGACTCGGGTTGGGTTGGTCCAAGTTGGTCAGATTGGGTCTTCTTATGAACAACCCTAACTTAAGATCTAAAATTTATTTGAAACCGTTGACTTGGTGACCCCAGCGGTTGAACCATTAAACCATTTAATGGTCTCAAGTTATAACTATAAGAAAAATTTTGGAGGTCATAACCCACACTCGATGGTCAGATTGGGATGGTAACTTTTTGTGATTATGCAATGCAAAAGTAAGGTGCTTTTACCCGTTAATTTTGTCAAAGAAAAAGTTATTCCAATTTCAAATTTCAAGTTTTAATCTTCTGAATTTATAAAAAAAATAAATTTTAACATAAAACATGGTTTTTAAAACCGGTCGGACGGAAAAAGTGGGAAGCAGTCAGGTAACTGGTTTCGATTTTCCCCAAAATTGAATTTTTTTCAAAAACCGTTGATTTTCGTCAATAAATCGCTGACTCGGGCGGTTAATTGTTTAAATGGTTTTGACCATTTTTTATTTTTTAGTCAGAATGGGCCGACCATTTGACCTGATAACCGGACCCCTGACCGGTTCGGTTTTAAAAACCATGATATAAAATAAACATAAAATAAAATAAAACTATAGAAAACGTCATGAATCACACATGCGAAGGAAAAGCGGGTCACCCGGTTTTTAAAACATTGCGGACTAGATCCAATTACTAATTGGGACACAATTACACAGAAAGCTCGGAAGATAGACCCGATCCATTAACAGTTCTAGTCCGGAGAGAAATCAGGACACGTGCAGAGAGAAAAGGGCATTTACGTCATTTCCTGTGAAAAGCGAGGCCAGTCTGCTTTGGATGATCTGATTTCGCTGATATATATTTTTCACTCGAGATTTAGGGTTTCTTCTGCGGCCAAGACGTAAGAATTCAGGGTTTGGGCTTGAAGGGAGCTGCAACAATGGTGGAGAAGGCGAACAAAGGAAGAAAGGAGGAGGTGGTTACGAGGGAGTACACCGTTAATCTCCACAAGCGCTTGCATGGCTGGTAATGAAGATCTTCATTTCCATTCCTTTTTTTCTTCTCGTTCTTCTGTCATAACTGGATTAGATATATAATTTTTTACCCCAAAACTCGGAAATCTCATAGTGATGGTGATTCTGTTCATATTTGTTTATACAATGCTCTTTCCCCGATGTTTTGAGTCTGTTATCCTTTGTTGTCAATTGGTAGTTCTAAGAACTTAGGAAATTGTATTGTCTTCCGAATTAGTTGTATAAGACTTTGTTCTTCTATTGGACTGTTGTTCGTTTACTGTTAATGTTTATTTGAACGTAAATTATTTAATGGTCTTAGGAACATTTACGACGAGCATTTGTTGTTTGTTATTACTAGTTCATTTGTTTTCGTTCCAGCTTTATAGGTTGTTGTAAGTTCTTATAATTGAATAAAGTTGAGTTTAACGATAAGCATGTTGGGGAGAGCTTTTGCATTCACTGACTCAGAGTGCTACTCCTACCACTGTCCCGACGGGCTTTGGTTATGATTGGTTTGTTCCAACTGTACTAATTTGTAAGGCTACTTTGTTAATGTTTGGTTTCTATACTAAAAGGCATTGGGATTCATGACATTATTCTGTTAATGTTTGGTTTCTATACTAATTTGTAAGGCTATTTTGTTAACATGCACCTTTAGTGCTTTTTTTTTTTTTTCATTGTCTGCGAGTAGTACTATCTGATCTTGAAATTCATATTCGCTAGACAATTTTTGGGAATAATATAATACAATTTATGTGAATTAATGGAATCATATATTCAACAAAGTCTATCACACTTGATGATTGTGTCTCTACCCACTTGCTGAGACCTGTTTCCCGTGAACTTGTTTTCTTCTCTTTTTCCCCTTCTTTTTAGAGTGGGGCCGTGGGGGTTGTGGTGTGGTGGAGCTAAGGAGGTTTTTCGTTGAGATTTTGTCAACCCCAAGTTCTTTGAAACTTATTTGTTGTCCTTTAGCTAAACTTTCCCTTCAAATACCCTGTATGCTAGCAGCTGAGTAAAGTAACAAGTTTGAGGAGATGTGGATCCCTTGAAAAACATAGAACTATACAAGAGGTTTCTGGGAACGTGTTATTAGGAAACAGTTGTCCAATGCCTCCATTCCTGCTGATATTATACCCCATTTAGTGAATGAATAATTAATTCATTTTACCTTGATATTCTGAGACCCATTGAGGTATGTAGACTGACAAAAGTAACTAAAAGTTGATGAGATGTGGATATCTTGAAAAAGATGCAAGAGGTTTCTGGAAAACATGCTATTATGAACTATTGTCCACTGTCTCCATTCCTGAAAGTATTATACTCCATTTAGTGAATGAATAAATCATTCATTTTACCTTGGTATGCTGAGACCCATTGAGATATGTTATATGTAGAGTGGCAATGCTATTTGTGGACTGCAACCATTTGGTTTCCTTCTTTCAGAATGATTTACTTTTTGGACCTATTTGTGCACCCAATATGGTTATTGTATTGATATTTTAATCATTGTCTGTATTTGTGTTTTGTTCCATTATCCACGGGTATAGTCAGCAACTTAGGGCCCGTTTGGCGTTCCTTTCCACATGGTCTTTCGGCTGTTTACAAGTCAGGCAAACTAATTTTTGGTCTATTCCCATTTGATTCGTGGAAGATCTAGCCGCCAAAAGCCGGAGCACCGAAAAGACACAAGAAGGCCATTTTGGGCTGATTTAGAGAAGCTCCAAATGAAGCTTTTCATGTCTTTCGCGTTTTATTCTCGTGTGGAAAGACACAAACTTGTATTTACCAAACTAGCTTCGGGCTGCTCAGATCTTCATGCAAAAGCTCATTGCGTCTTTTGACTGTCAGAGCTACTAGAAGATCTTCCCAAAAAGACTTACCAAACGGGCCCTTGGCAAGAGTCATGATGAGGTGGATGTGTTATGAACTGACCATTCATTAGGGGTGTCCATGAAAAACTGAAAATCCGAACTAAGCCAAGAACCAAACCAGAAAATGCGGTTAACCGAACTGATCAGTTTGGTTTCAGTTTAGTATTTTTGAAAAAACGAAGGACCTGTTCAGTTTTTGGTTACCCTAGAAAAAAACTGACGGTTAACCAAACCAATCAGTATGTATATATTTATATGTATATTTTATATATATTTTAAATATATGTCACATATTTTTTATATTATATATATAAATATATATGCATTATATATAAATAATATACATATATTATATTTATAAATATATAATATTATACATATATTTATATAATATATATTATAAATATAAAAAACTGAAAAATCGAAGAACCAAACCGGTCAAAACCAAAACTGATGGACCGGTTAACCAGTGGTACCGGTTCAGTTTCAGTTTGGAGAAATTGAAAAACCGGCAGGACTGGTTTGGTTTGCAAAAATTGTCCATGGTTTGGTTAACCGAACCTTGGACACCCCTACCGATCATTATTGTTTAAGCATAATAATCTGATTCATTCTGATCCATCTTAAACATTTTAAGTTCCTATATGTAGTATTTTGCTTATGGACGTGTTGATGGTATGGCCTGAATTTCTGGACATTCAGACACATGTTAGATACCCTTTACTTGACATGTGCTTTCCCAATGACATTAGTGTTGATAATGAACTAGTTTCTGTCCACAGCACTTTCAAGAAGATGGCTCCCAAGGCCATAAAGGAAATCAGGAAGTTTGCCCAGAAGGCAATGGGGACAACAGATGTTAGAGTGGATGTGAAGCTGAACAAGTTAATATGGAGTCGTGGGATTCGGAGCGTACCAAGGCGTGTCAGGGTGCGCATTGCTCGAAAGAGGAATGATGAAGAAGATGCCAAGGAGGAGCTCTACTCATTGGTAACAGTAGCAGAAGTTCCACCTGAAGGACTCAAGGGTTTGTGTACCAAGGTCATTGAAGGAGAAGATTGAACTTGCTGGCACTACCGCACTATAGGGTTTTTTAGGTAAATTAAATTTTTGATCTTATTTTTGTTCAATTCAGGGACTCTGGTTTTGTTTATTAATACATTAGGGTTTTCTGCCGCCAAATGAATGTAACTTGGAGTATTGTGAGAACTCTATCTTGTTTAGTTTTTCCCCTTTATTGAGAACTGTTTATCTGTACCTTTGGTACTTAACAATTTGAATATCGATTATGGAGTGTAATTAGCTTCTGCTTTATCGTTCATTCATATTCCCTGTAAAACTGAACAGTTTCCAAGAGATACAAATGGGGCCTAGTATCATTATATTGCCCGAAAGAAGGGGAATAGTTTCTTGTGAATTCAAACCCTGCCACTCTTTGTCTCACTCCCGGTCCCAATCTTGGTTTAACGAGGGTTTTGCCAAGTTTCTACTAATTATATCCTTGTTTGTTATAAATAATTTGGACACAAGGAAGCCTTGGGAATATGGGCAGGCTGACGGCCCATGAAATCATGTTTAAGACTGGGAGCGCCCACATTTGGAAAAAATGGTGAAAATTAGGTCTGTACCTTCCCACCCCTCCAAAAATCCTGGATTGGATGCTAGACCAGTAATGGCCTATATAACCTTTTGGCTTCAAAGTGTAGCCAGGTTGTGTTTGGTACGATATCTGTTTCTTACTTTCACTTGCACAAGAAAAATCCGTGAGGGGGACCCAGAACGCTGATAGAAAAGGAGATTTCTGCATGAGGGTTGGGGAGCGGGGGGTTTGAGTTTGGAAGATGGTCTACCCCTTTTGTGTGCCCCCATGGAGCCAAGGTAGAAAAAAAATTAAAAATCTCTCACAAGTGTGAAGTTACTACACAACTAAATTAACCTAACATAGTCATTGAGTCGAGGTTTGTTCTTGCCGTTCCAAACTGATTATATACTTGATTGTATTTAAAATTTTCTTAGTTTTCTTGTCATTTTTGTAATATTTTATGGGGTTAATTACTTGTATGTATCCTATACATTTGAAAAATTACTTAATTTTCAAAACCAACTTGTACATGTCTTATTGACCAGCTCCACATAACATAAACAGGATCACCATTAATGCACTGTTTAGAGTCTTTAAGACCTTATTCCAAATACTTTTATAATTGCAGTATTACTCCAGATTTGACAAACCAGAACCCAGAAACGGGAAGCGAGTTTTGCGAGATCTATCATCTATGTAACTTGTATTCAGAAACCTACTGCAAAGCTCATTTCAAAGTTTTACATTATTCATTTTCGTAATGCCAAATAGAGGTTACATTTCAGATGCCTCTATTTCCAGCAGTGATCTAAACGAAACCTAACAAAATACCTGAGATTGTTGGATGCCCCAATCAATCTAATAGAATAGGAAGGGGTTGTCTCGTTGTTGATCACTTTATCTTGATCATTTTAATTTTAGGCCTGATCGAAAGATTGAGGAGAAAATGTACTGTAAATGTATCTCTTCCCGTTTTCTCACAAGTGACATAGGCAAATAATAAAAGATGTCTTTGAGAGTGCTTATTTAAAATAAGTGCTTCTTTGGGTCATTAAGCACTTATTGATATTTGGGAAATGAGTCTAAAATAAGTGTTTATTTTAAAAATAAGGGATTATTTTTTTAGTCCAAATTTTTAGTTTTTTTAAAGTGCTTATACAATAAAAACTTTTATGAAAGTACTTTTATAAAAGCACTTTATGAAATTACTTTTACAAAAAGTATTTTCATAAAAGTATTTTCGTAAAAATGCTGTCATAAAAGTACTTTCTTAAAAGTGCTTTCAAATGATATATTTTAAAAATTTGAAAGAAAATGAAGGACAAAATAGTGACAAATGCTTATTAAGTTCTTATTAGAGAAAAAAGACTATCAAACACCCAATATGAAATAAGCGCTTATTTTAAAAGTTGGGTGCCTAATGCAAATAAGTGCATATTTGAATAAACACTTGTTTTTAAGCACTTATTTTCAACTTAAACACTCTCATACATGGCCTAAGTCTTTATGGGGCTTTATTACATGGTTTTGAAAACCAGACTAGAAACAGAATCACTTTGACCATCGGTTCTTAGGTCAAATGGTCCAATTATCTGGTCCAAACCCAGGTTGGATGGTTTTGACATCCAGAACTGGATCCAGATCTATGATCAGTTTCTAGGTTAGTCAGTGAAACCGTCTAGTTTGGTCTGATGTTTAAAATCATGATTTATTATTCCTTTTGGTCCCTCAAGTGTGTCTGAAGATAAGATATTTGGTTATCAATTCTTCCGGGGAATGCAATGTCAATAAACTAAGGGTACGCTTGGTTTGTAGGAATAGAGGTTTGGAACCAGAATCCGACTATTTGGTTGGGTGGGATGGGATTTTGATCCCTATTCTTTTCAGAATGGCATTCCCCGTTTAGGGAATGGTCATCCTGGCCTCCCCCTTGGAAATGAGAATCTCATTCTAACTGGTTAAAAGTCAAATGACTTGGGGCATGTTTGATACACTTTTAAGACACCAGTCCTGTTTTATGACTTGGTGTCTGAAACCTGTTTTATGACGCATCTGAAAAATTATCTGAATTTTGTTTTCAAATCTGAAACTCAAAGCATGTGGCCTAACTTTTAAGGCATTCAGATGCATTTTAGATTTAATAAAAAGTCGAAATTACACCTAACATTTAAAAATGACACGCTGATGTCCCCAAACCAAAAAACATAGCCCATTTTTGTTTTAGATGTGAAAGAAATCTCCACTCGTAAAGATTGTTCTAGGTATGGCCACAAGACCTTTTCTCTCATGTTTGCTTCTTTGTCAAACGTTGGATTTCTCTTCGGGGTTATAGTTACGCCAGACACCTAGCAAAGGTATCTTCCTTCTTTCCTATTTACAGTTGATTGATTTGTTTGGTTTGCTTACCTTTAACTATTGAATTTCTTAAGTTTGTTAATAATTATATAAAAACTGTAAATTTTTTGATTTGTTTATTGAATCTCTTAAATGTTGAGAAAACAGAGATGGGCTTCAATAAGAGCAAAGTCCGTTCAAACAGCCTTTATAACTTTGCATCGGGAATATTTTTGTACTTCTATGATTGCTGTTGGAATGGACATTATTCTGACTGAATCCTGTTTGGAGAAAACATCTATGATTTGTTTTTCCCCTTCCTGCTTTGTTTTGTTCCATGCCTTGTTTATTTATTGACTCTCTTAATTGTTGAGAAAAATTGCATGCTTTGTTTATTTGATTTATTTATTGAATCTCAGTCTCGACTCCTCTTCTTTTCCCACGACTCCATTCAGTAATTAACAAGCTAGGCAAGAAAGTTTGTATTAACAAGCTACTCCATGACTCCATCCAGTTACACTGAAACTACTTCCGATTGATTAAATTCTGGTGATGTTTGTCAATGAAATCAAATCTTAGTCAGCAACGGATGGAATGGGTAAAAAAGGAAATTCTAGGTGCATTACCATATTTTCAGTAATTATGATGAACACCAGAACACGCTTTTTATGATGAACTCTTGGCCATTAATCGAAAGGAAGGAAATTGCTCAGAACATCGTTTATGATGAACATGCTGTTTAATTTACAAGAAAAGCCAATGGTGCGAGACAGATCTGAGCGCTCCCGACTGTAAAATTTTCCTCTCAGCAGTTATTCACGATCGCCTGCATTCTATATTGCCTTTGTTTTCCATTCTCGTTCTCTCTTCTTTTGTACAAACAAAAAGAAATAGATAGCATACAGCGCATGGTAGCATTCATATAGACCAGACTTCACGAAGGAGTTCATACCTCGCATTCCCTCCACCATAACCCGTGGTTTCCTTGTGCTTTCCATTACCATTTCCTACTTTACCATTTGCAAAAGTTGGAGTGCGTGGCATTTTGTCGATGATGGATGTCAGAGGAGAATCCAGTTCATCCAATTCCTCATCGCTGGTATACCCTTTTCTCTGGACAATCGACACATTCCTCTCCAACTGAGATTTCCATCCGGCATCTGCAACTTTCTCAGCTACATCAGAATGGCTAGGAGGGGTGTAAACAACTGGGGCAGCAGGGAATGGGAAGCTGCTATTTGAGTCCCCGTTTGATAACCTCCGTTCCACTATACTCTGCATTGAAATATTTGGGTAAATCACCATCAAAAAGTAAACTTTATATTTACTTCACTTCTAGGTACTTCTATGAACAACATGGAAATTTCTTAGGATTACTGAAATATAAAGATGGTCAAAACCATACCTCAGCATTCAGGGCCTCAAGGACTGCCCCCGGAACAGGATCAGGGCAGAATTCGTCCGGAGTAAAATTGCAGAGTATGCGCTTAAGCAAGGGAAGACTAATCGAGGGGCATACCTAAAACATGAAATTAGGAGTTTTAGTAATGTACTTGTATGGTAAGGTTATTCAAGAAAACATATCATGATAAATAGTTTGATTAATGGCAAGCTTGACCTCTTCTCTGATGGATCTTTCCATAAGCATGTCTTTTGGGAGCATTAATAGATCACTCAATTCATTAAGTAGACGGAAGGATTTCGGTTCAGCATTTCCACCTCTTCTGAAATCATCCTCAGTACTCGTCTGATCATCTTTCGGGGAGTCATCAGTGTCCATGCCAAACAGATCAGTGAGCCATCTAGACCAGTTGCCAACCTGGCATGTATAGTCTTCCCAATTATTATTTGTTTTTTTTTTTTTTTTTGATCCAATATGTCAACCAGCATGTATGTAAAAGGTCAATTAAACAAATTTTATAAAAAAAAATGCTTCACAAACCATCAACATTTCAGGAAGCGTACAAGTATCAAGTATGAATAGTTCTTAACTTGTAAGGGAGAAGGAAATGCCAACAACTAAAAAAACAAATCATGCAAGAAAAACATGCAATTTTCACACTTGAGGAATACAAAAATCAGAAACCTGAGCTTAGTAAAGAACATGAAACTGAATTTGATACATACAGAATTTTTGAGTTGTGCACCAGACCCGAAACTCAAATCTCCAGCTGGAATTGGCAAAACCTTTGAATCAACAATTGGGTCAGATACAGGATCAGTGGGGATCTCATGAGCTGACTCTCGCAGGATGGCATTGAACATTGCAACATCTAGCCTGGCTACACACTGTTCCATTACCTGACAATGGAAAAAAAAAGAGTTGCTTTTTAAAGTAGGCAAACCACAATTCAAGTTTTTCTGTCAATTTGTGTATCCAAACTACACAAATTGGGTTGGCAAGTGTGAGTATGCAGGTTTGAATCTAAGAGTGGAAACTTGGTGCAAAAAATGCCAAAGCTTAGGATATTATCCAGTCTACCCCTCCTAATACCCCAGAAAGTTATAACCAATATAGGGTAATGGCCTTTTGAGTCTGCTGAAGGAAGATGCATTTGGATCATTAGACTTATACCAGACATTCATGTACGACCACAAATCTAGATTGAACAAGAGATTTATACTGTTGAAGTTTTAGAGAGATGAAGGCTGGGAATAACTCAATAGATGTTAAAACTGCATACCATTCTTGCTAACACCGGCAAGCAACCACACTCATGTCCCCCTGCTCGAACAGGACAGAGTCTTTGGAAGGCATCCTGGAAAGCACTTTTCCAAAGGTTGATTGAAAAACTTCCTTGCTGCAGATCACCTAGGGCAGGCCCCAATAGTTTGCCAAAACTTTTATTGGTGTACAAATCATCAAGAGGAGATTGCATGTGTGGAGTTAAGGTCTGAAACAGGATCGCTAGCGTCAGCTCAAAGAGAAGATCACACCAAACAGATATTACGGAAATAAATATTAATCTTAAGAGAGTGACTAGTGATACAAACCAGAAACATTATTACATAGGCAACAAGAGTTCATTTTTGCAATAAATAAGTTCATAGTAATTCAATTGTGTGAGAACCATCATGTATAAATGTATTAGTACTATTTTACAAAGTGTTATAAAGTACTTAAATGCAGCCTTTTACCTGCCACCACACAGATTCAACAATGCGAGAGAAAATCCAGGATTCAATCTTCTCCAATGCAGTTGTAAATGTGGTTGTCTCCTGCCAGTCATCAACAACTTGCATGAAGCCAAGTTTCTTTACTTGCTTAGAACCAGAACTGCCCTTCCACTTCAGTGATAAAGACTTCCCCTCACTCTTCTTTACCCCACCATTTGATTCAACAACCTTTGCAACCGGACTCAAGTGGTGTGAATTGCCAAAGGCTTGTGCTATAATCTCTCTTAGGACAATTGTGTTTGACAACCAGAATGTTAACCTGAAGGGTCAAAAGGAAAAAGGGAGGTTATTCTACAAGATAGGGAATAAAACATTTGAAGTTATTCAACTAATATATGCAATGGTTGTTGTCACCTTGGAACATCATTACCACAGGACTTGGCTATCAGGACGAGTCCTGAGGCAGTGTTCCTTGCAACAGTAGCTCTTTTGTCTTGAGTCCAATGCTTGCAAGCATGAATGTATAGCCTAGAAAGGCGTCGAGCAGGTGTATGCACCTTATGTGCTGAGCTCCCATGCTCTGGTACAACAGAATAGAGTGAAATCTCAAGAGCAGCAATTTCTCTTAGTTCTTGTTCAAGTTTCTCAATTCTTTGTTCCATTTCTTCCATCCTTTGGTTAAAAATTTCCCTGTCTTCTTCAAAACCATTCTCTTCTGCATCAACCATTTCATCATCACTTCCAAGACTATGGGCACTATTGAGTGCCTCATCCAAGACCTCTATCTCCTTTATCTCTTCAATAGGCTTATCATCAACTCCTTCAGATGTTTCTGATGAAGGTTTTGGAGGAACTTTCATACCAGTAGATTTGTTTTCAGAGATACCTTTAGAGTTCACCTTAGAAGATTCTCGGTTGGATTTAGCAGATCTCTTTGAAGCATTATTTGACACATTATTTTGCAGTTTACTTGCTTCCCGGCGATCTGTTCTTACTCTTGATGAACGAGGACTGCTTTCAGCAGAGTCCTTTTTTGCAAGCACCTTGGGAACTCTTGATACCCTTTCTATCTTGTCATCTTCTATTGCCTGTGCTTCCCCTTGAGATGATACAGAATCTTTTGCCGTCTCACAATCAGATTCATCTTCCTTTCCTTGCTTAGAATCCTTCTCCAAATCACTTGAATGATCTTCTACCTCATCCTTATTCTCTCTAGCAGCCATTTGACCAGATTTTAAATCTGCAGCTGTCCCTTCGGGCCTGTCCATGTCATCCACATAATGTATAACCAGGTTTTCATAAACTTCAGTAGACTCTGTTCCTGCATTTGAATCACTTGCTAAGACAGTGGATTCTGGTCCATCATCCAAAGATCCAGATTCAGCTTCTTTTGCATTCAACTTGTTGCGTTCATTCTCTTGCACTTTTTGTTCTTTCCTGTTGCCTCTGTTGGAGCGTTTTCTGTGGCTATTATTTGGTATAGATTTCTTTTTATCTGTTTCCCTCATGATTTCTTAATTTCCAACTGTAGAATTAAAATAAGATGCTATTGATGAAGGAGAGGAATAACAGACAGTTGCACTCACAAAATTCAACTGCTGTTAAATTGCTTAATGGGAAAAAAACACATCAACATTCAAAATCAAGTTCCTAGACCCTTCCCCTGGTTTCTGGAAATATGTTGATGAATTCTGCAGCAAGAGAGAGAAAAAAGATATCATTGTTAGCCAAATTCATTTGAGTGAGGTAAACCTAGAGTGTAAATTAGCATTGATTCTGTCACAAATAATAATAATAATAATCTGAGGGCATGCATAATATTAGCTTTAACTTCAGATGGAAAATCACAATCATAGAAAATCATTTAATGAGTGGCCAGTTAAAGAAACCAATCGATAGTCATAGAATTGCAAGATCTAACAGTCTTATTGACCAATTGGAATCCTTAGGTTCATTTAATCATGCAATACCTGATGAAAGAACTAAGCAAATATCATAGTCATCCCGCATTTACAAATCTCTGACTGAGTTCAGTCAATGGCCAGACTGCTAGTTATGACCACCTCCCTTAATCCAATCTTGAAGATCAACTTCATGGACTGGAGCATTGACAACAAAACTCTCCCTAATGTCAAATGAAGTGCAACGCAAAACGGATCTGATTGGAATTTACTGAATTCAACGAGAGTAAGCAAGATCGAAGCAACTAAAACTGTGAATTTAGATTACGAAACCAACAAACCAAATAGAATCATATAAATTTGTTAGCAAAGAGACTATAGTCTAGTTTCACCTAGTGCGAATACAAAGAACTCCAATTCTAACTAAACGGTATATAATAACAAATGTGCCATTTGGATCACCGGCAAATCGGCATCAAGATATTAAATTAATCGTAAACGCACCAACCAAGCATTTCTTGAGAGAGAAACTCAGCAAGTTCTGACTTCCTCCACTCGAATCGAACAAGCAGAGTTATGAAACAGAAGTAAAACAACAAAGACCTGTATAAATTATAACCACAGGTATCTATATATCTAAATTAGCATCAAAAAGAATTTCTATAGTAACGCCATGGTTCTGCTTTACAGAGATTCCGAGCAGAAGATTTCATAGCACAACCAACACACTTCATCTGAATTCTATCGAATGTAGAATCAAGAAAGATAAGCCACCTAACGACGACAAAAAGTTACCGACAAGTAAAAAATGCTGCAGCCTTGTTAATCAAAAAATATAATAAAAACAGAAGAAGAAGAAAAGAAGAAGAAGAAAAATATAACTCACCAAATCTTTGTTTAAGCTCCTTTAATCTTCGAAGCTTCAAATACGAGCCTCATTCTCCGCCATTTTTCTCTGTTTTAAGTTGCAGAATTTTATAAACCAAATTTAATTGCTGCTTTTGAAATCTGAATATACTAGAGTCTAGAGCACTAGAGCAGGTCGCAGGGAAGCCGGAAGCTCTCTGCCAGCCTCACTCTAATTATTTCTGCGACGAGTGAATTTATTTCTCTGAGAACCTCTGACGTTTGGCCAGTTCGACTGCTTGATTACTCTTTAAAATACCCACATGTTGGTGCGTTCGGTTTCAGCTGAGCTTAGAAAAACTGTCGGTGGCCGAAACTGACCGGTAATTCCCGGTTACTTTCCTTACACATCATCAGAGACTTGACACCTCACCTAAAACTTCAATTTAACCCATTAAATTGTCTAAATAACCCTCTCCTAGTCTATTTATTCCGCTCGTTGCGTTGTATATCTATTTCTGCGAGATTACATGCTATCCTTCGTTCAACCGTTCAAATGTTGGCTAACCCAGGTTTGGGCCGAGTCCGGATCTGCTCCTTACCAACTGCACTTCACACCGACTTTACAGTGATTTGGTCGTACATCGGAAACATCTCTCGTATTTGTATTTATTATTGATAGGAGATGTTCTCCGATTTCAGAGTGATTTGAGGCTGTGAAGCGCGCTCCGTGAGGAACAGATTCCAATTCGTGTGAGCCACAATCCACCAGCAGATGGACGGAGAAATCTTCTCTCGGAATCTGCATAGCGCGAGATACTTATTAATTACATACGTCAGATGCGCTGCTGTAGATTAGCTGGTACGCATCACGAGGTAGGTGGTTCGCCACGTGTAAACCTCTAAGCATTAGTAATGTGGATTTAGAGATCATGTATCTCTGGGTTGAAACAGATCTGACGGCTATGGATGCTCAGTGCCACCAAACTCGTGTATGGGCTTTTTCATTTACCGTTGTTTAATGGGGCTACCTTTAAAGGATGAAATGGTGATGGGCCCATTGTTACTCTTTGTCAAAAGTGAGTTGTTGTATCGTCCCAGTTTATCAAATTGAGGCATTCCGGCCCTTCCCATCCCAATGAAAAGATCAATAAAGTCATCACATATCTAGTGTACTGACCACAAGTACCCCTGTTAGATAACTGCTTTTCGGAGCATAACTGGGGTACTTTTGTCTTTTTTAGACTACGAGAAGGGCGGAAGGACGCCAAAATCGGTGGCGCGAAAGTGATGCTGAAAGTGAATTGCATAGAATCGAAGCACAGGATACAGGAAGGGGGAAGTCATCGTCAGGGACTCAGGGAGGCTGGATCCTGTCCTTTTTGAGGCACGTGATTGGGCAAATCCAATTTTTGATTCGGGCACATCAAAGAGAAGACTAATAAAATAAGACGATTTGATAATATTAAAGGGCTGAATATGTCTTTAGCACGTTATAATAGCACAGCTTCTGGCATTGCTCATGACAGATAGCTGTAGCTGCTGTAAGGGACGGCTGTCCCAGATTTCATGGATCTCAATTCTCAAGACGCTGAATGCAGCTGAGCCCAAGAAAAATTGGTAAGACACTAGGCCCACGAAGCCCTACCACAGGCCCATTTCGTGCGTCGTGGCGCATGGGCTTCAGAAAACATTTGTATCGATCTCCCCATCCATGAACATGACCCACCCAACCCCAACAGCCCAACTACACCTTCCAGATGTATTGTTTGGTGAGATCGAATTAAATAGTGGGTGCGGCCTTCCGCTATTCCGCAAGTCTGTTGGCTAATGTACTACCTGAGTCTTCAGTCAAAAACATTAGTTTGTTGGATCTCGTGCCATCACGTCGTTGTCGCTCAACATTCCCCCAAAAACGCCTACCTGGAACCACATACACTAGACCATAGTCCGGTTCGATCGAAATAGTAGTTGGTTTACCAGTTGACACGTGTCTTAATCACATTGGAGACAAGGCCTGTAATCGCACCGTCGGCGTCACTTTCCGCATCAACGGTCGTCACCGACACGACGAGTCGACGACGCTCTCCCAGCGAAGAATCCACTTTTTCCGTCACCTTTACACAAGTGGCAAGGGCAAGAAATCATTATATCGGCTTATCGCCACCGAACTTTTTAGTGCAATTGCGAAATTATCCTAACTGACGACGACAATCCAGTTCCAGTAGTTCTGCTTCAAGCCTGCAACACTGTTAGACTGTGGAGTACTAGGTTCCTCTGCTCCTGGCCTTTAAATTTGGATTTTGATCTTTTTTCCTCCAGATTGGGAAATAACTCATTTTCAAATTACACATTACACCGTACTACAATGGCCGCGTATGTATCCAATAAATAGTCTGGTCAGCATGGAAGTTGAAAGGTTCTGTGATAGTGTGAACCTTTTCTCACTTTTCAGTTGTCGTGTAGGGTCCATCCGAAATAACGGATGGTAGGCGGATGGGGTGCATACATCAAAGACCAAATCTGCATTATTCACCCGAGAATGTTGTTTATAAATGGGTCCTACCTAAAATGTTATATTGTATTGGATATTTGCTATTTAATTAGGGGATAAAGATGCCAGCTCAGCAACGCCAGTTAATCCATTTAGGCTCTGTCGTCTCCACTTGGTACAATTTGTCAGGTTCCACATCTGTATTTTGGGTGGCGAGCGTCGCGACTCGCGATTCAGAAAATGGAAGCTGATAGGTGTTTTTTTTTCCAATTCTTTTCTTTTTGTTTGACGGGTAGCGACTGACGACGACGACTTGACGAATGGCCATGTCCAAAGTGATGCGAAATGGACCGGATCATGATTCGATCCGAATTTGAATCCCACTCTATTTTGTCAGGTTCGGATGTTTCAAGTCAAATTCTTGGGATGGATCGGGACGTATAATTGGATCCGATTAATCGAACTCGGATCACCCTCTATATATACTACATTTTTGTATTTTTTTTTGTTTTTGTTTATAGACACTGCTATGCTTTTTTTTCGTTAACAATTTGTTATATTTTAAAGAAATTAAATCAGATTCGGATTCGAATCTGCTTTTTTATGGTTCACTTGGGTCTTCGGATCGAATCAGATGTAATATCTATATTATCGGATCAGGTTCAAAAATACCTCAATTTGATCATATCCATTTGCATCCCTGCAATCAAGGTTGATATTTATTTTTTGGGTAAAGTGCTGAACCTCTTATTAAGAATTTAATTGTTGTTAAAACCTCCCCTAAAATTTGGTAATTATAATCATCTCTCCTTAACTTTATAATATAATTGCAAGTAGGCCCCCACTGCTAGAATCTTATAAAAAGAGGTATGAAAGTGTCCAAAATACTTATGCAGTTACTTTCGATCAAAATATTTATTTTTCAATTTACCCTTTATATCAATCACTTAAAAGTAAAGTTGCAATTCCAATTTTTTTTTTATTTTCTTGCTCATAAAATTTATTTTTTTTTCTATAGAAATTAATTTCAATAATAATTACATGAATATTTTAAACATTTTAATACCACTTACTAGAGAATTCTAACAAAGGAAATCTACTTAGAACCATACTTCAGGAGAGGTGTAGTCTTAACTAAGAAATCTGTTATCTTGTTTCCTTAATAGTGTACGCCCACACATCTTGAAGACTGTGTTGTAGGGACTACAATTCAACCATATGACATAAATGCATGTATTGTTCATGAGATTAAAATTCCAATCCGATCAGGCGAATATTCTATTTTTAAGGCAATCGGATACTATTAGCTTTGTTGCAGTGATTTGTGGCAACAGGATCATAGATAAAATAAAACAGTTGTTAGTCCCAAAATGGCTGAATTCACGTGGAGAGGATAAGGACTCTGATGGGTACAGCCCCCTCTACGATTATCTTGTCTTAATTTCAGAGAATAGGCCATGGCGGGCATGGTTCTCCAATATTTTAATATTTTTAGAAAGGGAAGTGTTGAGGCAAGATCGTTTGTGTGAGCGCTGTTGTTTATGTCGAGATTGAGACTATGTTAAATGGGATACTCGTATCAATTGATATATATCATTTTGGAAGTATCGCGTATCAGAGTTCTGATTGGTTCTGAAGGTGGAGGAACCTTAAACCGTTCCTTGAATCAATTTTCAAAAATAAAAAAAAAAGTAAAAAAAGAAATATCGCTAATATTCAATATGTCCTTAACCGATATATCAAATATATCGATATTTAAAACCTTGATATGGTGACAAACAACTTGAACTGGGTTGGTTTAAACATAACTGAAAAATCGGGGTGAGATGGATGGACCGGTTGAAGTTTAAGTTAAGATTAGAATTAAACAGATACATGAACTCAATTTTACTTCAGGTTGAGGCGGTTGCCAATTCAACTCCACTCAAACCGACATGCAATAATAATTTTAAATATGATCATGCTTTCATCAGTACATGTATTTATATAAATATATGTTAATTATTTTATGTTATATTTTTTATTTTGTGTAAATATTATAATATGATAGCTCGGTCCAGGCTTTCTATTCAGGCCCGGAACTCAGGGAGGGCTTGGCCCAGGCCTAGGATATATAGCCTTTTTATCACAAGTGCAAAGCCCGGCCAAGGCCCAGCCCATAATCACCCCAAGCATTAGCTTCGGCCTCATGTCAAAAGTCAAAACCACTATCCAAATCTCCATAATCACCCCTAACACTAGTCTTGGCCCCATGTGAAGACCACTATCCAATTTTTTGTTCATCTCTCTCTCGTCATGACCGCCACTAAGAGTCCAAAAATCTATTGCACGAACAGGAACTAACAATAATATGGATCTATGATCTATTAAACTTATTGGTCTAAAAATAACTTTTGTTAAAAATGAATTTTCTCTTAGATTTTAGGAAAACAAAAAAAAAATGTGTTTATCAAACTCATTGATCTAACAATAATTTGACGTGTCTTGTAAAGAATTTTCAATTTTCAGTAGATTGAAAGTGCACACACTGTTTGGTGTATTATTAGTAAATTTATTGTACGATATTGACATTTTCTATTTCCTAGTGCTGTTGATTGTAATATATCACTTAATAAAAACTATTTAAAGCATGCATTTCTTATTCATTTTATATATCCATAGTTATTTCAACGTTATATTTAATGTTACTGATTTATTTATGTCATTTGTAAGAGTTCCCCTAATGTATTTAAATATATCCATATTCATATCCATGCTTGCTAGTATGACACACTATATCAATCTTTTTGAACCTCTAGGCTGTATTCTTTTATGGCAAACAAGCTTGTCATCAGAGAGATGACAGCTTACTTTCACTGAGAAACCTGCTCGGTATTACAATCTGAAGATAGAGTATTAATGAGAAAAATCAGGAGGAAAAAAACCAAGTAAAAAGAGAAGAAATAGAGAGTGCATGCTTGGCCCGTTTGTGCGCTGCATGGTTAGACCCACGAGGGGTCCAATGAACCGAGCAGTGAGGGATGCTTGACATTAGGAGTTTGCAATCTTCAATAAGATGTCTGATCCTCCAATGAGTCGAGTGTTAGGTTGCAACAAACTCTGAACAACTAGTCCGCATTTCCTACTTACTCAATTCTACAATCTTCTCTACTAACACAATAAAACAATGCCACCTGTTTCTAAATATGTTTTAGAGTCGTAACTTGTGCAAATAGTTAACGATTGTTATTGCCATTCTATTAAGGCTACAACTTGGGTTGGGTTGGCCCAAACCCAACCCGAAAAAGTCATGTTGAGTTGGGTCGGGTTGATGCTTGGGTTAGGGTTAGGGTTAGGGTTGAAATTTATGAACCCAACTTTACTTCGGGTTGGGTTAGGGTTAACCCCTTGGGCAATCCGACCCAACCTGAACCCGACTATAGTACATATCATATATAAATATATTATATATATGATATATGATATATTGAATTTTTTGTAAGCATGATAATTGTATAGCCTCCACCACATACTATCATTTATTTCTTTTAAGATAATCACTTCACTTAATCCTAATTAGAAATACTAAAACTTTAATATATATTTTATGTTTTTGAATATTTTATTCTTTATCCCCTCTCTGTTGTTTTACCACCCATAGCTTGTTGCCCATAAAAGATCTATTATAAGTCATAACTCATAATAAACTATAGTCATTTCAAACACTTTTTTTTTATGAATTTTGTATTTAAAGAACCAATAAAAACATTAACAAACAAATACTAATAAAACATATGATTAATATATGTAGTGAAAGTTGAGTTAAGATATGAGATTCAGAAGTTCTACAAGATTATAAGGGATGGGAAGAAGGTTGGGTTGGGTAAGTCGAGTTGAAGGTCGGGTTGGGTTAGGGTTAGGGTTGGGAGTTTAGAACTTAGGGTTGGGCTAGGGTTGGCCTCAACCCGACCTAACCCAGCCCAACTTGCATCCCTACCTTCTATTAGACATCTTTTCTTAAAAAAAAAATTATTTTTTTTCTTGTGCATGGTTTCTTTGTAATTCCTGTGCATGAATTAGAGCTGACAGTGCCTCGCCAAGGATGATGCAATAGGTAATGCTCCAACTAAAGATCTCCATAAGAATACATGAATACTTGGTGGAAGGTGCTTGATCTTCCAAAATAAACTCCAGGCCACTTCTCCAAAGGCAAAACTTTATGAAGAAGACTGAGTAAATTGAGATAAGAGGAATTTATAAGCTTCAACTAATGTTAAGCATATCCATTATGGGCCCCTGTCCAAACTAGAGGGTCTTCAGTCTCATGAGAGTATTCAGGAAGAGGAATGGATGCAATCAGCGGTTGAGGATAATCATCAAAAAACTTAGAAAGTCGAGATGGCATCC
The DNA here is from genome assembly GCF_000365185.1 of Nelumbo nucifera. Next base: position 1,617,730 of record NW_010729092.1, on the reverse strand, counting down.
AAAGATGAGAGGTGGGATCAATGAAGTTACCCACTCGAAGAATGAGAAGATCAAGATGAGGGGTTGTTGGTAAAAGTTCTGGTGTTGTGCCATTAGGAAGCCAAGGGTTCACTAGACAGTCAATGGACCAGCTATTGCCAACAAGCCGTCTACGTACAGCCTTTGCGTAATAAGTCTCGACACTTCAGCATGATATTCCAAGTGTTTGTTGATGAAGCTCCAAAAGGGACCGTCCAGAAAGAGTTTCTCGTCCCTAGATATTTGGAAGACAAGACTTGAATCCATAGATTATTCCCATTTAATTTGTTAGAATAAACCTCTAGCATAATTTCATTAGTAAGGCCCGGTTTAACTTTTGAAAGTCTTTAAACCCCAGTCCATCCCAAGACTTAATGTTGACAAAAAGAGCTCCAATTTTTTAAGGTACAGATGGTGTTGGTCATTAGAAAACCCCACCAAAATTTTCTGGTTAGTTGAGTAAGCTGGTCACAATGGCTACGAGCAAATAACTTAGTAGACACCATCTGTAAGTTGGTAGAGACTGAACCACGCTCTAGAGCAAAACCGAATGGCCAGCATGAGATAAAAGACTGCCTTTCCAACTATCCAATGCTACGAACCTTAGATTGGACCAGCTTAGCGTCCTCTCAGCTTGATCTGAATTCATGAAAAGGACATCCCAGGTAAATCTCATCACCTTTCATTAGTTTCATCCCCAAGAAATTTAGGATCCGTGCGCACAACCCTCTACGATGAACATTTCTGCTAAAAATATGGAAGACTTTTCAAAACCGATTTGTTGGCCATATATATAGCAAAACAAATTAAACTGATGAAGAATATTTTTAATTTTGTGAATCTCTCACGTAGAGCTTTGATCGCAAGGTAGAATGTCATCAACGTACATTGTGTGGTCGGTGGATAAACCTCCTGCACCCAGTCTAATGCCCTTGAGTTGATGCTGTCGTAGGCTCGATCTCCATAAGCATTCTAGAAAGTGTTGGATTTTAATCTCATAAGAGATTAAATCCAATGGGTTTGATTGGTCAATTACATGAGAAATTGCATCTGCACACTTGATTGAAAAAAATCAGTTTTTCTCTTACAAAACCCAGTTTTGAACTTGTCCCACATTGGAAAATTATAAGTTTTGTTTTCAATATTTCAATAGGAGCTGATTTACATTCCTTAGAATTAGTAGATGAGAGTATGGGGATTTGATACCGCGCAACGCGCGCACATGCATGTGTTGGTGCGTTGTTGACAACAACGGTCACAATTCAATCGGGTGTGATCAAGAGGCACAATTCAAAGCTAATAGTCACCAACTGTTAACTACTTTTTAAACAGTCACAAAATTGTGACTGTTCAAGGTGTTTTCTCTAAACCAGCACCTACCTTTTTTTTATACCTCTTCACAAATTATTTAAGGAGCATGAATCAGACTCCAAAACACACAATTTCGAAATTCACACACACTCTCTCTCTCTCTCTCTCAGTCCGGTCTGCTACAGTCTCACAGAAGGTTTCTTTGGAGACTCTTCAACTTTGCTGGTTGCAGATTCTCGCCCAAGGCTCTGTTGTACCCTGGGAACGAATTTGCCTGTAACCCAACAGCAAACTCAGTAAAACTGAGTGAGGGCAAATAATATTCTAAAAATAGTGTCTTCAGACGCACCTCAGAGCTTCTCCTCCAAAGTTACAGTGACCCCATCTTCTCCAACAAAAAGAACATCAACCCCCAAGATGAAGAGATAAAGGGACAAAGGGCAACCTTCATTGGGGTGTAAAATGTTGTGATGGTTGGCCATTTATAAGGATAAAGTACAACTTAGTTGCCATGCAAATATGCAATGATAAACCAACTGACAAAAAATTGGAAGAGAACCTTCGGAGGTATAACACTTGAAGTAAGAAAGAAAGGCCATCCCTTGTGATCATAAGCTTTAGAGAGGTCGATTTTCACCACGAAATTCCCAAAACAACCCTTTTTCTACCATTATGGGTCGTTTTTAATGCTTTAAAAATGGGAAACAGTGGAATCAGCTTATTTTATTTATTGTAATTTTTTTTGAAGCATGGGAAACAAGCTGATTCATCGGATTTATTTATTTTAATTTATTTAATTCTTTTTTTAATAAATGAAAATTGATTTCCAACAATTAAATTTGCATTGAATCTCATTCATCGGATTTAGGCCATAATCAAATCAATTTTGGATATTGAATGCCAATATTAAATTTAATTAAAATAATTAAAATGTTTGAATTTATTAACAAAATATGATAAAAAAAAACCATCCGAATAAAATGACTCGAAAATAATTTCCATGCCTTATCTATACTATATATAAAAGTGTGAAACTTTTTTTGTGCTAAAATTACCCTCTAATTCTTTGTTTGAGAAAGGGTATAAAAGTTATTTTATTATAACTTTAATGGTTAATATAATGATTATATTTGTGTATTTAATCCATCTCTAATTATAAGGGTTGAAAATGTAACTTCAATTATTACTTTCCACCTCATTTAATCCCCTCTCATTTAGTCTTATACTTAAAGTATTAAATCCCATTTTCTATTATTAAACCCTATATTTTAAGTTATTTTTCACTAATAAATGCTACTAATTAGATCTATGTCAACAATATAAACCCATATATTTTAAAACGGACTTAAAAACAAAATCATTCTTTATTCAAGTGGAGGCTAAGCAATTCAACCATCTAAATCAAATTGGTTAACCTATGAAGTCATAGTTAGATAAAAAAAATTAAAATATAAATAAATATAGAAAAATACAAAAAATGTAGAAAAAATATACACATTATGATATTTTATTAATCAAATTAAAAAAATAAGTGCAATAAACAATATTTTAAAAACTGACCCAGAAACAGAACCACTTTGGTTTCTGGTTTCCAAGTCAATGGTTCAACCGTCCGGTTTGAGTGGGTCAAAATAGTAATATGTAAAATATAATGTAATTTTTTATTTTGACCATTAGGTTAAAGTCCACCATATATATACATTATTATGAGAGGGGAGTGTGAAACTTTGAGGAGTAGGGGTGATCATGGGTCGGGTTGAGCTAGGTTGGGTTTGCACTTATGATAAGGGCTATAGCCTACGCCCAGGCCCGAGTTGGCCTGGGGTTCCAAGCCTGAAACAAAAGCCCTAGCTCAAGTATATATGGGCATGGGCCAGGTTCATATATAAAATATTGCATATATATAACATTTTATATTAAATGACATGTAACATGCATATCAACTTATTTTATACATTATATAATATTATAATATAAATTATACATGTTATATTATAATATAAAATAATGTGTGTGTATATATATATATATACACACAAACACATTATGCACAAAATGTGTATGTTTACATATATGTGGGTCAGGTCTGGGCTGAACAAAACCCTGGCCCAAACACAGAATTTTCCAGGGTGGGATGAGCTAAAATGATCAACCCTAAGGAGGCACCTAGTTAAAGTTGAGAAGTGAGAAAAAAAGAAAGATAAGGAAGCATTGCCAATGGTGATTGTCACCATGTTCAGCAAGCATTGTTGTAGAGTTGTTCGCCCTAAGAAAAAGAAGAAGGAATCGGTGGCAAGGCTATCTCCTTGTTTATTATCATTGCGGCTACAACACCGTTTGCCCTTTTCTTAATATTTCTAAATATCTCCCAAATCCTAGATCATTTGCTTCATTGGAGTATCTCAAATCTTAATATAAGATCGATGTTTAATCTTTCACCTCTTGCATCGATTTTTTAATTTCTTCATTGGATTTGCATTTTTTTTGTTGTTACAACTTAAAAAGAATCACATAAATAAGAAAACTCAAAATCAAAGTGGAATAACTAAAACCTTAACAAATTTTGGCTATTGGGAATAATCAACCAAGATTTTGAGACATGAAAGTTTCCCTTATCATTTTTTTTTAATTTTACAATTTCTATTTTAAAATAAATAAAAATATTTGGAATTAGTTTGAAAGCAACTTGAGAACCGTTAACCATGTCAAACATTTTAATGGTTAAACCATTTGGATCAGTAGTTCTCTAACCATTCCAACGTTTTTTTGTAAAATAGCGGTTCATGGCCAAAATGGAACGGATGACCTGACCATTTTCCGGGTCAAATGGTTCAATCATCTAGTCTGATCTGATGTTTAAAATATTGACTAAAACACTCATTTTTGAATTTAATCCTTATTTAATTGTAAGGTTTAAATTGTTAATTGAACTACTACTTTTCTCCTCATTTAGATCCTTTTATTTAAATCTTACATTTTTTTGATAAATGAACAAAAGAAAAAGATTTTATATCTATACTATATATAAAAGTGCGGATGTAGAGTAGATTTTTTTTGGATTAAAATTACTCACTATTTCTTTGTTTGATAAACGGTATGAAAGTAATTTTTATTACAAATTTAATGTCAACTTTTGATGGCTACTAAAATGCCCATATTTGTCTATTTATTACATCTATAATTTTAAGGGTTAAAAATGTAACTTGAATAATTACTTTCCACCTCATTTAATCCCATTTTATTAAATTTTATACTTAAAGGTATTAACTCCCATTTTTTAGTATTAAATCCTATATTTAAGTTATTTTTCACCAATAATTTATTTAAGTTATATCAATATTTTTAACAATATGAACCCACACATTTTAAAATTGACTCAAAAACAAAACCACTCTTTATCTAAGTGGTGGTTAAGTAATTCAACCATCCCAATCAAATTTATAAACCTATGCAATCATAGTTAGGTAACAAAAATTTTAAAATAAAAATATAGAAAATTACAAAAATGTAGAAAAAAAAATAGAAATATTAGTAATATTTTATTAGTCAAATTAAAAAATAAGTGTAATAAATAATAATTATTTTTATTGATAATGAAAATAATATATATACTTTAGAAGTGACCAAAAATGAAATTATTTTACTACTTCGCAAAGATCAATAATTCAACTTTTGGGTAAATTGTGTTAACATTTAATGTCATAAATATATAATAAAAATTAATAAAATATAAAAATAAAAAAAAGCATTCAGACACATGTGTAATATTAATTAATTATCATATTAAACAAAAAGTAAGTGTAATATATCGGAATTATTTTTACACAGAAATATAAAAAACTACAAAAAAATTGAACACATCTATAATTCTATATTTACATTACTATTAAAAATATAAATAATATTGTGAAACTTTCTTTTGACTAAAATACTCATTTTTAAATTTAGTCCCTATTTAGTTGTGATGTTTAAATTGTAGACTGAACTACTACCTTACATCTCATTCAATTCTCTCTATTTCAATCTTACATTTCTTTGATAAATGAATAGAAAAAACACCAAAAAATAAAATATTATAAAAAGAATAATCCGGCTAAGTAGGTGGACTTGTTAATGATACTTGAAATTTCACAACTCGATTCAATTATTACATATTTATATGAGGTGTTTATGTAATCATATTTGAATTTTGCAATATGCATCCAATTAATAATAAAAAATAGAAAACATATAAAAATAAAATAAATATTTATAGAAACTTTTTGATATACTATTACCATTATTATCATTGTTTAGAATTACCGCCTGCAAAAGCACGTACACGTTTATTCATAAATAAAAATGTTTAAATATTGTCCCAACTAGGTTCATATTGGATCGGATTGGGGGTATTGGGTAGTTCCGTGTGCGACCCAATTATAAACGGGTCGGATGGAACTAACCAGATGCTTAGATCTGGTCCTCAAGGAGCATGCCTCACACCGACCTCATAGCTCGTTTCCATTAGAACATTTTCCATTAAAATTGGGATTCTAATTGATAAGGGTAGCTTTTCGACCTTAATATCAATTAAAGAAACACACTTCATATAATAACTAAAAGAGGGCAACTTTTTTGAAGAAATATCAAAAAAGAGCAACTGTATACGAAAGGAGAGCATTGTATGAGACACAATTCGTATCTCATTTTTTATGACAAAATTGCGCCTTTATTAATTTTGAACAAAATCTTCCGATCCTCTTTCCCTCCTGCTTGTGAATTTTTTTTCTCTCTCGAGCATCCATCTCTTCCCTACTCTGTAATCGCTCAAATCTCCCTGCATCTCTCGGTCTCTTGAATCTCCGATCTTCTCTCCTTCTCTGTAATCACTCAACTCTTCCTACATCATTCTCAGTTCGTGAGAGTGAATCTCTGCTTCTCTCTGCATCTTTTAGTTCTTAATCGCTCGTTCGAGTGAATGTCTGCACACTTGGGTTCTCTGCTCGGGAGTTTCTCTTCACCTCTGCCTGGTAAGATGTTTATTTATTCTCTTTTATCAGTTTCTTTTTCTGCCTCACTTCACTACTTTTCTGGGTTTATTTGCCTTGCTTTCAACTGGTAGGGTTTTCCATTCCAATGTATTCAATAATAATGGTTAAAATAATCGTGAACAAGTCTAGGAATTGTCTCCATTAAAGACTCATGAGGTTATTGCATGTAATATTAGCATTTCTCCTACCATATACCAGACATTGCATGTAATACTTAGTACTTTTCAACAAATAGTGCATAAATAATCTAGTACGGTTGTGAAGCCTTTGTTACATATCCAAGGACATATGACCTCATTCATGCAAATGGTGTTTTCAACTTATACAAGGACAATATTTTAGATTTGTGAACTTAGGACTCTCCCAATCTCATATGGATAATGTTTCTAGGCTATAAGAAAAAGAATCCATAAGAGAAAGATGAAAAGAGTTATGGAAGCACAAAAGAGCCTCCATTGGTGACATTGGAATGGAAACACATTTCTTAGTTGAAAGCAAGGCAAAGAAACCCAAAAAAGTAGCAAAGAGAGGCAGCAAAAGAAGTTTATAAAAGAGAATAAATAAATATCTTACTAGGTAGAGGTGAATAGAAACTTCTGAGCAGAGAACCGAAATGTGCAGACCTTTTCTTCAATGAGCTCTAAAATGTGAAATGTGAATTGTGCTGACCAAAGAATCCGTCGCCAAGCTCCAAAATGTGAAATGTGAATCATAAAGCAACTTCAAAAACTCCCGAGCTGAAGCTTCTTTGTAATCGAGTGATTAAGGAGAGAAAAGATTGGAGATTCGAAAAAACTAGAAAGGAGACTTGGGGGATTAGAGAGGAGAGAAGAGAGAGAAGAAAACATCGCATGCAAGAGAGAAAGAGGATCGGAGGATTTTGTTAAAATTAATAAAGGGGCAATTTTGTGATAAAAAGAGGAGATACGAATTGTATCTCATACAATGCTCCCTTTTCGTATACAATCGCTCTTTTTTTATATTTCTTAAAAAAAGTTGCCTTTTAGTTATTATCTGCAGTGTGTTTCTTTTATTGATATTAAGAATCCCTTAAAAATTTACAATTTCGAAGATATTCCCGATGCCGGTGTGCGCACTGTTACGAGCAGATCCGATCTCACTAGTGCTGGGACAAACGGAAACGGTTACTATTGGCTTTTCAAAGAAGCTTCCGTGGCGCGTTAAGTTGGCTCTTCGTCCTCGAGTGCCTGCCCAGATGAGGAAGAGGCGGAGAGTCCCGGAGGTACTATGGAGGTTGTACCGCAATCAGGTGCGCAGTTTAGCAGACACTATCATATCGTTACTTCCTCCTCCGTCTTCGTCTGCGGACTGCCGGTGCAAGGGCCGGCGCTGTCTCGGCTGCAGCGGCAAGGATGCCATGTCCTTCCTCTTGAGACCCGAAGACCCACCTGACTATCACAGGCTCCTGAATGAATGTTTCATCGTCGTCTCGGACAATGCACCAAATCTCACCTCCTTCTATACTGATCATCGGTGGACACAGGATCAGGTAAGCTTTTGTATTTACATTTCATACACGACTTGAATGTCTTGCTATTCTTAGCTTAAATCATAGAATACTATGCATAGAACGAGCACGATGCCAGTAAAAACGATGAAGTTTGGGCGAACAATATGCATTTTTACCAATATCGGTCAAAGTTTCCCTATCATGAAGAACGACGATTGCATGATTCACATTGCAACGCTTGATAAACACATGAATCCATGATTGTTCATTCGACAATGCAGCTTTCCTAGATGGAGTATACCTCAACAGTTGAACTAATCAAGGAAACCTTGAGGTTGCTGTTTGTATGGATGAACTATTTCGTAGCTCACAAAAATAGTGAGGAAAGAAAGTGACACCGGATAATTAAGACCGCTCAAGTTGTTTTTTTCTTCAAGTTGTGAACTTCGGAAAGGTGCTCTATCAGTTGGACATCTGAATTGATTAGTACATTCCTCAAATTGTCTATAAAGGGATAGTTAAAATCTTCCATATTCGACATTGTTCTATGCAAGATTCCATCATCTTTCTGTCTAATAAGGTTACAGAAGAACTGGTCCGGGTTTTGTCTTTTGTGTGTATCGTGGCAAATGATGCACTCAGTTTTCCCATTTATTTTCTCTTTTTAGTTTATGCTTGCCAAATTATATTAATAAGGCAAGTTACTGAAATTACCTGTTTCTTAGGAAACACAAGGATCTCATTGAACCATTTAGGTTTTGTCTGATGGAAGGATCAGAATCTTGATTAAACATGGCCGAACCTGTTATAGTTGCTGGAAGAATTTAAAAAAAAATTCAGCCCAACCCGAGAACCGGTTTCTTGGTATTTTGGAATCTGAATTTCTGGATACAACTTGCATTAAACTTGGACCAGATTTGAAACCATAATTTAGAAATGAACATACCTGATACTGAGTCCACAAGATGCAGCTCCCAAAGTGGAAGTTCATGCCCAAAATCAGACCAAAATCGACCTCCAACAGTCCAAGTGAAGATGGCCCAACTGTATATGTGAAGTCGATTCAGCAAGACTCTTCTAACTGAATTGAACACCAATTGCTTGGGATTCGATTTAGCTGTGTGAACCTCCTTTTCTCTGGTGTTTTTCTTAAAAAACACAACAGAGAGTTGATGGGAATCAACCTTCTCTATGGCTGGTTTGAACTAGGGTTTTTGGGTGCAAGGAAGAATGCATAGTTTGCCCCTCTCTCTAATCTCTTTTATAGAGCACTCTCCTAATTGGATAATGTCTTGATCCAAATCAGATTTGGATTAGGACTTAATCCTCTTAATAAAGTGGGTGTTCCATACCCATTTCCATATCTTTATTTGATCCATGTCACATGATAACTTAAGTTGTCATGTGACTTCTTTAACTAGTCTTATTAGTAATGGGCTTAGGTCCATTTTCTTTAATGGTTCACATACATAGGTGTTGCATGACATATTAGGCTTGATTATTGTATATTTGTATGGCATGGGACCCACAAAGGTCTCATTACAAGTCCATATGGATTCGACCCATGTCTGGAAAAGAAACAAGTCAATTTCACTCCATAAGGCTAACGAACCCCTAAGCCAATCAAGCTGGGCTTAGGCTGGGCCCAACACTTAAGTATAAGTGATCCTTGGGTTAAACCACCCTATACAACCCAAGGATAATGGACTGATATGAGATAAAGCCATCAAGTTATCAGCCTTCTAATGGTCTCTTGCCTTTAACCTCTCAGTCTTAAATAGTCAAAACACTACTCATAGGGAAGGACCTCTTCTTTGATCGCTAAATGCAATGTCACACCTTTTGCTCAGATGGATCCTGAGATTAAAACCTTTTGCAAATCTTTTTTAGATTTTATATATATATATATATATATAAGTATAAATACACTTTGCAAATTTGATTTCAAATACAATTGAAATCCACTGCCAGTAGTTTTAGGTTTCCATTAGAGAGAGTGTAAACCCTGATATTCACTTTGTTTGACAAAGGGGCTGATTCTATCACTATGATCACCCACTTAGGTAATATCTTAAGTATTTAACCCTAGATGGATCTCACTGGTTGGCATATCAAAAGCATCTCAATCCAAAGTCCAAACCTAGTGTAGTATCATAATCAAGTCTGGGGTTAAGTGAAACTTTCTAGTTTTGCCCATCTGTCTCCAAGGTCCAGGGCATAATTGGAAATTGGTCCAGGTTTAGTGCTTCTCATAAACACTTAGTAACTGTGCTTGGGGTTTAACCCCAGCACCTGAGACAAGCTGCTTCACCAATTCAGCAACACATCAGTGTCATCCTTGTCAAGATAAACTCCCTAGGTTTATCCAATGATTGAGAACATTCTAAACTAATAGATGCCTCATAAGTGTCCACTTTAAGGAGTAATTCACAAAAACATACCAATCTGAACATAAAACAATAATGTACTTATTTTATTAAGACATAAAATTCTGTGTACATCAATCTAATTGGAGGTTAGATCAATGTGCATTCTTTCTTAGGCTGTGTTTGGTTTGAAAAAAAAGAAGGGATTACTAGTGTGCATGAATTCTTGTGTTAGTGTTATGGAATAGGTGTTGGAGTTAGTTATGTTCTTTTATACACGTCAACAAAAACTTGTATAAGTCGGTGTAACTGTAACCTATTGTATGTATTTATATTGGACGAATGAATACATCTTCATTTTATGCACACACATGGAAAAATTCAAAAATTACTATAGCCCTATGGGAATTGGGAATAACAAAAAACATTATTATTATCTGTATTACATTTTAGGTTATGCAAGTCTTTGTGTTATAGGGTATTTGCGGCGATCTTGTTATTTCTTTCCTTTATGTTTTCTTCTGGAAAAAGAAATGAACACACTTTAACCTGACAACAAGACATGGCAAAGGAAGGTCCTTTATTGTGCTATTTTGTTAGGTTGATACTTTGTCAGAGCCATGAAATTTACAGTTGTATATAAGTTTGCCGTGTTCTCGTCTATGTTATTTCTGCATGCAGTTTTCAGGGAAAGGAAACAGTTAAAAGGGTACATTGCTGAATGAAGTGATGTTGTATGCATAACCAGCCAGCTTTGCTGTTTTTCAGATTGTCAAAAAGACCATTGAAATGATACTGTCGGATTCACAATCGTCCTCAAATGTAATTTGCAATGGTTATGATAAAGTAAGTTTAGAATTTTATTTTGATCTCTATCCTTAAGGCTATATTTGGTTTGAAGGAAAATGTAAGGAAAGGAAGGGAAAAGTAGGGAAACCTTTACAACCCTTGTATTGGTTTCCCTGTCTTGCCCTTACTTTCCCTGCCTTTTCCTTCAAACCAAACATAGCCTAAAGGAAAATAATGTAACAAGATAATAATACCACAGGAACTTGTATGCCCATAAACATGTCAACATTAACATTATGAGTTTGAATGGTACATGCGTTTCAATGTGATAGGTACTCATCCATTGATTTAAGTTCTCTTGTTTGTTTGTAAATACATTCTTGTCCATTGACAACTTGGAAATATTTATCTGCCTCTGGCAGGGCACTCGTTCAAGCTCCATTGTAGATCTTCTTACTACTTCGGCTTGGTGTGTTCTTTTACAAAGGGTAAATTTTTTACCTTGAATTTAGTTGTTTGCTTTGCTAATATTAAGGACAGTTCTTTTTTTGTAATTCCTTAGAATATTGGGTTGCTAAAACTTGCAGATTCAGGATCATGTAATGATTCATCTTTTAAAGTATACATCAATATTTTTGCCACTTCCCCTGGGGAACCACCATCAAGTGGCAGGTCCTTCCATCATTGATTTAGGCATCCAGTTCTCAAGAAATATATCGGAGTCTGATTGTCCACAGTCTTCACCTGTACAGTTTGGTAATCAAAATTGTTAGCATCTTGAATTTTCTTATGATGTTGATTTGACATGTATTGGTTTATTCTTCCATTGGGTATTCACTTTAACCTTAGTTGGCGTTTCGGACAATGTTGCAAACCTAATACTTCTTGAAGTTACTCGTACATGTGCTCTGTTTTTGATGTTTTATACATGCCTCCTCTATTAGTTCACAGGATGCATTAGGCTAGATCAGTACCCTCTGTGGCGTTGACTTGTTTCTGCCTCTCTCTCTCTGCTGTATCTTCTTTTTTGTGTATATGAATTGAAAAAAAGAAGGTCGGAAAGCATGTAGATGAATAGACCTGAACAATATATATTTTTTTTCTTTTGGCAAGTACTGAGAACTTTATTAAGCAAAAAGGAAGAGATGTGCAATTTAGATGTGTACGGGTTGATTCCTGTATAAAAAAATTAATATTTACGCAATATATGCATCCTGTGTAGTATATCCTAGAACAATAATGAAAGTAACGAACCAGCTTTTAGCAAGTCCTTAACTTGTAGAAACAAACTATTCATTAATTGCTTGCCTTTTTTTGTTAAGTAACTTCACCAAAATTGTATTGAATTAATTGTTTGTCTTTTCACTTGTATTCAGTTTGGATAATTCGTCTTGCATCATTATGTTCTTGTATTGTATTTAAAAAAATTTCCCTTATGCTTTTGCTATTTATTTTGTGACATTCTGTTTCAAGTTATACACTTTTACTTAGGGGCTGTTTGATAGTGGCTGAAATCACTGAACTGCATGACTTATTACTTGGCCTTTAGCGTTTAAATAAATAAAATATTTGATGGTATTCTTAAAATCAGATTCAGCCATTAAGTAGTTTACAACCTTAATAACTTATTCACATAAAAACAACAAATAAGTCGCACTTCATCCACTTCATCTGTTATGAAATAGCCACTTAGAAGTGCCTGCTTGGGAGGGCTGAAGTGCAGCAGCTTGTGGCTTTCTGAAGTGGGATCCACATGGACAGCTTATAAGCTATGTTGGTGAAAAATCCAGAGAGCCCAAATCGGCTGTCCGCTTCAGCATCTTTGAATAACTTATCTGGAACACTTCAAGGCAGCTTAGTTGAATCTTCAGCTCAGCCTACCCAAAGGGGCCTGAAGAATTATCCTGTTAGGTAGCTCTTTCTTTGCCAGTCATCTTGAAGTGTCCTGTTGTACTTAATCAAAAAAACTCATTGGGTTAGAACATTATATTTTATAAAGTTTGTGATTTCATGAGATGGTTTCTCTTCCTCAGGTCCCCAAAAGAGAAAAAGAGTTGATCATGAAGATAATTCTAAGCCCTACAATGTAATCTCTTTACAGCAATCTGATAGTATTTTTGGTGTCAACAACTCCTTGGGTTCTTTTAATTGCCATATTGGTTGTAACCGCAAAAGCTCTTTAAGCTCATTTGATTGGAATCACATTAATTCATCTGAAGCACATAATCTGGACTTTAATGTTAATAATAAAGTGGACTCAAATGGGAAACTTCAAGAGAGCTTAAGCAAGACTACAAAAACTATTAGGAAGCACTTAAGACCATTTAGCTGGCAACGCCATAGAAAGCGGATACGGATGAATTGTCCAGAAGAGAGTGTGCTGCAAACTAGCACCAGCATTTCTAATGATAAAGAAAATACCTCTGGGATGTGTCAACAAAACTCCAGTGGCAGCTTAAGACATCAGCGGAAGAAGGCAACTCCTTGCCAAGAGCTCAAGAAGCTACAAAGACTTCAGGTTCACTCAAAAAAAGTAAGCTATTATTTTTAATGTTGTAGAACATGAATAAATATTTCCATCTTCTCTGTGCGTATGTAATTATATTAGCTTTTCTTCAATCAATTATATCATTCACTTTTTTATTTTTGCATTTTATTAAATTAGGAGGAACTTAAAGTTATTAAAGCTTGTTATATATGTTGGTGTGAAAATTTTAATAAATACTGATGCAACATAATTCACTCAATCAAGTGATTGAGTTTTATTATTATTATTTTGGGTAAGGCCCATTTAGGGAATCATACGGATTGTTCCCCTTAATTACATCTCCACAAGAAAGTAGAGAACACCTTTTGATTGTGACTTAGGTAAATGAATGCATAGAGAAAAGAACAATAGAGTACTTAAAAAGAACTTTTCATTTGCATTTCTTTTACATCAAGTGTACAAGAATGAGAAGAAAAAAAAAAGAAAATACAATTGAGAAACTATACAACAATACATTTCTCTCTTTTCTTTTTGATGCAAGGAAGATTTCCTTCTCACTCCTTTTTTCACAATAAGCTGTAGTTAATCAAATGAAATTCTGATTGCAAAACAGCATTAATCCTTTGGATTTTTGTGTACAAGAAGGGAACCGTAGTCAATCAAATTGAATATTTGATTGTAGACGGTTTTTATCCCCCTGTTTTTCATTTTCATTTGAAGGGAACCATAATCAGCCCTTGAGAATTACACCGTAGATGGTTTAATCCCTCACTTTGTCTTGAAAGAGGGACCATAATCAACCAAGTAGAGGCACCTGGTCGTAGATGGTTTATTTCCTCTATTTCCTTAATCAAAAGTGAAAATAAAAGAGGGAGAAAGAAGGATATATAGCATAAGACATAGATAGGAAGTATTACTGGAGAGGACTTTCCCTTTCCTACTTGTATTAGTGAAACTTCTTTTCCTTCCCTATCTTCCCTTGAGCACTTCTCTTTTCTTCTCTCTTTATCTTCGCTTTTCTTAAGAATCTCTTGAGATAATTTTCTCCGAAGAGAGCATCTGTGTAAGAGCCTCTAGCTTCCCCTAAAGGAGCTTAAATAGGGAGTGGGGTAGTTATGTAACTACCTCCTCCTCCTAGGTGAAGGACACCTGTTCCTCCCACTTAAAGAGAGGGAACTCCCATACAGGATACTTTTTTATAGCTTTGATGATTTGGCTAGCAGACTAGCCAAGCCACTTTTTTGGGTTATTAAATTATTAATATTATTTGGATTAAAAAATGCCTTCAACAATATATAACACCAAAAAAAATCTATCAAAAAAAAACATATAACACCAAATATAGTGCCAATATTTTGTTTTTTATTTATAGCATAATATTATTTTTGAGACAAAGGATAAAGTTTAGATTTTTTTGTTACAGTTGTGAAATACACCTGCAATAATTCAGAAAATATAGAAAAAGAGAAGAAAAGAAAGAGGTTCAACAGAAGTTTGTGGAAGAAGAAGAAGGAAGAAGAAGAGAGAGAAGAGAAGAATTCGTTCCTTTCTCTCTAGCCCCCCAAGATATCTTTTATTCTCTTAATTCTAAACTGAGTACAATTCCCTGGATGCCCTTAATAGGGTAGCCAGCACTAAAGAAATAATAAAACAAAACAAAACAAAAGAGGCCCATAACTTAAAGAACATAAACTTAAAACATAACTTAAAAGAAATAATGACACTAAGACCCATTTGGCCCATTCTCACTACAGTTACTAATAAGAAAAAAAGCCCATGTGCACCAAGCATCTGTACATTGAGAATATACAAAAATCAAATGTACGAGTATTACTCTCACTCCAAATGGCCCAAAAGCTGCGGAAAGGACCAACTTCCACATAATCTTGCCCTTCTGACTCAAACCCCCCAACTGCCAAGCTTCTGGGAATTCTCTTGATGTTTCTGGAAATCAGGTTTGTGTCCCAGATAAACCCAAGGCCTTTGCCCACACCTCACCAGCAAACCTGCAGTGAAGGAAGAGATGGTCAAGAATCTTTATGCAGCTATCACAGAAAATACAGTTTAGATTGTCCACTGTCATCCCTCTCTTCAACAAGTTGTGTGTAGTGAGGCACCTACTATACACTATCACAAAGAGACGTATGAGGGGATCAGGAAGCACCAAATCATGATAATAGAAAATTACTATCACTCCCTTGAGACAATCTCCTGTATAAAGAATTCACAGAGAAGATCTTTGATCCATCCCATGTCTAAATCCTTTTATCCTGCTGCCTCAGTGGCTCCTGCCTATGTTAGTGTTTTGTAATATTTTTAGCAGATTCACCACTGAGACAACCTCTCAATCATTTAGACTCCTAACTAATGGGCTCCACATTATGGCATCATTATGAATTTCAAATTTATAACACAATAAATTCATCGAAAGAGATGATAGATAGGACAATTGGTAGAAAGTGTATTCCCCTTGTTGAGTATTTCATTGCATCTTGAAATAAGGTTATATTTGCCTCATTTATCTTTTCTTCTCTCTTCTCACCTATTCTTCATTCGTGTTTTACATTGAAAATCATTGTTACCTTGGCTCAATAATCCATAAAAGGGAGAGATTGTGGAGGATGTTGCCCATGAAATTAGAGCAGGATGGGCAAAATGTGTGTGTGTGTGTGTGTGTGTGTGTGGGTGTGGGTGTGGGGTACATCTAGTGTCTTTTTAATTGTTACAATAGAAGGAAGTACATCTAGTGTTCTGATAAAAAAAAGGTACATCTAGTGTCTTTTGTGATAGGAGAATACCACTTGGGCTAAAAGAAAATTCTTATATAACAGTTTATGGTTAGCAATGTTGTATGGAACTGAGTGTTGTGATAGGCCAGTAGATTGTTATTTCTTGTTTTAAAACCATTTATAAAATTTTCCTTTTAGCCTAAGTGATATTCTCTTGTCACATAAGATTCCAGATGTTACAAATGGAGTAAACACCTTTCGACTTCCAACTTCATCCCATACAAAATGACAATCTACTAAGATATGTTTCATCCTCTTATGAAACATTGGATTTTTTATCCCATACAATGGATCAATCCTGTTATGCAATGCTGGAAAGGTGTTGTAGAATGGTTTGAAGGGAAAGATAAGAACTAAAGATATGATAATAAAACACATAGCAGTGAAAGCCTGCTAGGTAAAAACTAAAGATTTATTCTCTCTTCTCCATAGATGACATTATGACAGGGTAGTCTTAAGTGGTCAGCTTATTGACCATAAGGATTAGAGTCCATGTACATTCAAGTCCACTGGGGAGCCACCAGTTAAAGTTGAACTTTGATGGGTGTGGGTGGGATTGGAAACCCAGAACCTTCAGGTATAAGTTGGGTATATAAATATGAGAGAAGAACTATTCTGGAAATGTACTCCAGATCAGCTGGAAATGCAGACTTCACAAGGGCAGAACTGCTAGCAGCATGGCAAGGACTATGAGTGGGAAGAACTTAATAGTTTTGAAAATGTAATGGCACATGGAGACTCAGAAGTAGTGGTTGGCTGGATGAAAAACAATAATTTAGGCTTATGGCAGACTGGCAGTACATATACTAATGTGGGAAATAAGACATTTGACTTAAGAGATGGGGGCTACCTTTTCTTTAATACAAAGATCAGCAAATAGCCTAGCCAAAACCTTGGCTAAGCATGTTGTGCATAGGGAGCATCTCTTTTGGTCTCAAATATAATGTATATGGTAGAATGGGTGTGGAGGCCTTTGGCTTGATCACAACTGGGGATGCTTTGGCATGGTGTATATACATCCTTTTTAAAATATCTGATAAATCTTTTAGTTGTCGACAAAAAAAAAGCTCTTATGAGATTATATTGCAACAATCAAGCTGCCATTGACATTGCTCATAATCCCATTTAACATGATAAGAAAAAATATTCAGGTTAATTAGCATTTCATAAGGAAGAAAGTTGCTACAGGTGAAGTTTGTCTACTTTTTGTGAGAATAGATGATCAACTTGCTGATGTTCTTACAAAAAGAGTTAAACACTCAATTGATTATATTCTTGGCAAGCTAGGCATGCTTAATATTTGTGCTCAGCTTAAGGGGGAGTTTTGAGTATTTCATTGTTTTTTTTTTTTTTGATTGGTAAGTGCCAAGTTCTATTAGATGATAAAAGAATGAGTTATTTACAAGACACCTTGCATCCCCAATTATAGGCTGGCAAACAACCACTTGCTCATGACTTTCATAAAGCATTTACATCTATGCCCAGGGTTCCCAAAACAGCATCCAAATCCATTTTTATAACATTGTCACTAGTTGGTCTCCACTTTGGGCAACAAACAAATATTGAAATAGAGGAAGAAGCAGCTCATTGCCACCCTCTATGAATATCATCAAAGGAGAATAGAGCAAAACAGGTCTTAGTCTTTCTCCAATGTACCACTTTGACACCAATACTTTCAATGATTGCCTCCTTTGTACATTCCTTCCCTTCAAAGAACTGTGCCTTATCTGCTCGTGTTTCCTTCCCCATATTAATTGCAGCTAGACAACTCTTTTTTAGATTGACCTTCTGATTGGATGTTTTCTCAAACAATTCTATCAGGAGCCTCAAATTCCTCTCACCAATCCTTATTGATAGAAAAAATCCCCTATATCCTGACAAAAGAAAATGGCATTATTTATAAATTGTAAGTGTGATCATTGCCCACCATGAAATAAGGCTATATCTGGTGTAGAGGGTGGAGCATTGTAATGTTCCTGATTGGCTTAAGGTGCTTTTAGTACAACTTTACATGATAAACATTTTCAATTACTCATAAAGAAGGAAAACGTTCCTTGATTCCTAGCATTTTCTCATAAAATGAATTTGATCATTTAAGAAACAGGATAAGAATAGTTAGGTTCTTTCGTCTAAGATGAACATATTGTGAATGATACTCTTAATCTTTTTATCCCTGATGTGATCTACTTGTGGAGCCAATTAATATCCATCATCATCATTGTTATTTGTTTAATTTCCCTGGAGATGGTTCTCAAGTATTGGCTTATCTGCAGATGGCATCATTATGCCTTTACCATTTGATGCTGCAAGCCCCACCAAATGTTACAAAGGCCACAGAGATAAATAGGCAATTGATGTTCTATAAATCTGGTTATTCCTCCTGTCTTCTTCCAAGAAATCGTATCCTTTTCCCCTTATAATTTCTTTGAGTGCATATTTAAATAGCTCATGCACTTTTTTATACATTCTTAGGCATATTGTTCTCTTTGTTTTTGATAGAATGGTAATAAATAATAACACCTTTTCATGCTCTTCCCTTCTGATTAATGGAAACATAAAACTTTATTGGAAAATAGAAATTGAAGGATACAGAAAAGAAGTTACAAAGCTGACATTGGTAATAAATTATGCTTTTAGCCACAAGATATTTTTCATCTGCAAGACTTGAGAAACTAATGCTAAATTAATCTATCCATTTTATGATGTGTTTTTGCAATGATGTAAATACAAGGAGATATGGCTTGACCTTATGACAGATAATCTAACTGATGTTGACCATTGGTCAGTATGAATGATTAATTTTCTCACTGACAGTTGGGGCCCAAACTATCTTAAATGGAAAAGGTGTCAGGTAAGGTGGATTTTTTTAAAGCTTTGTAAAATATATTACTAGGCTTACAGTTCTCCATTGTAGAGTCAACACTGGTATTAGAGATGGGGACTCATTTTGACTTTTAAAGGGAAGCTAGGTCAGTATGAATGATTAATCTTCTCACTGACAGTTGGGGCCCAAACTATCTTAAATGGAAAAGGTGTCAGGGTAGGTGAATTTTTTTTTTAACATTTGTAAAATATATTACTGGGCTTACAGTTCTCAATTGTAGAGTCAACACTGGTATTAGAGATGGGGACTCATTTTGACTTTTAAAGGGGAGCTAGTTCATCAAACTTAACTTCACAAATGTTTCTAAGCAAAGAAAAACCAAAGTGCTAAGAGATCACATCTGACATAAAAACATCTTAGAATGGTAAACTGGTAGAGGCTATTTGGCATGGGAAGTTCCTGTACAAGAGGTGCCCTGCCACTATAAAAAGTTTGATATATTGTCATGCCACATCTATATGATTTAACGAAAGCTTTCTTCATGCTAAAGTTTTGGATTATAATCTTTTTGAGAATGTAATCTGCTCTTCTTTTTCCCAGTTGCAATGTTTCTTATCAAGTGTCCTTAATGATCTTTAGACATACTGAACATGTTGAAGCCAAACAATACTGGTGCAATTCTCCTTATGAGAGATATTTTTGGTTTATGTGATGGAAATCCAAGTACTCAATCTATTCCATGTTTCCAAACCAGTAGTTTCTGTCTGAATGAAGCTGAATTTTGGTAAGTGGATAATATATTAAAATGTTTTAAATGAATAAAAGGATGCAAAAATGGTGGACATTTTTTGTGCCTGGCATGCAAATTCAGTCAGTTTCTTCCTATTCAGTATAGCCTCTGTATTCTTATTTGCTAATTAGTTATCAACATGGATATTTAGGCTCCAGTGGGTGATAAGATAAAAAAAAAATCATTTTTGATGGTTCCACATAATTTCTAACAAACCAATGGTGGTATCTGTAAAGGAGCAGAATCGTACTGGTTGAAGGATGTAAAAAGGTGGGGACTAAAAGGATGTGAATTGAATTGGGAAGAAAGGATTGGCACGTGTTTCAGTGGGGAATATCGGGATATATGGAACAATAAAAGCTCTTCCAGTGTGAGCTTGTCTTGCACTGCTGGTCCCAAGTCCAGATATAGGAGGAGGGTTGTGTCAGCCAGCATTCTTAGCATTTGTCTTTCTCATGTAAATCTGTTCTGATACAAATGAACTACAGAATCCTTCTACTAGTGGCATTTACAATTGTCTGTTAAATAAGATTCTAGTCCATGACAAGGTGCATTATGAACATTGTGATAAGGTAGTACTTAAAAAAAGGGAAAAAGGGTTCAGAAAATGCTTATAGTTATAACAGATCATGAGCTGTACTGCATGAATTTACTCGGAGGCATATACAGGATAGTCTACCATTTCCATACCTTCAGACATGGGCCATGTGCAGGTGGGTGTTGTCCACCTTATGATGCTTCAACATAAGAGAGTTCCCATGTAACCACTTTCTCAACTTAAATGTCTTCAAACTCCTCTTTAGTCAAATACCTAGTGAGGAACTTGTATAGTAACCAAAACAAAGACCATGGAAATACAATAACACTTGAAAGAGATTCAACAATTGATAAGAGAATTGACAATTAACTTCATATGGGTAAAGAGATCTGCCAACAGCCTAATCACTTATGTACTTCTTGTACATTACCCGTGTACCATCATAGTTTTCAAGGCGCCAAGGCGAGGCTAGGCGACTGGGGGGCACCTAGTCGCCTAGTCGCCTAGGCGGGCGCCTAGGCTATGGATTTTTTATGTTAAAAACATAGATCCTAGGGTAGTTCCCTAGGTGCCATAACCATATTTCTTTAATAATTATTCATGATTTTCATAAGAAAAGTATAAATTTCATATTAAAGTATAGAAAATCAACATGTTCATGAGAAAAAAGGAAGAAGGAAAATAAAATTCAAAAAATATAGGGGCTGAACCCTTATTTTTGTTATAGGAAAAGAAGAAAATAAAAAGTATTGGTAGTAGTAGTAGTAGTAGTAGTAGTAGTTAGTAGTAGTAGAGGAAAATTATAAGTAGCAGAAGAAGAAGAAGAATATATGAAAGAGGAAAATGTGTTGATTAGATAAAATTTTTAGTTCTTCCTAGAATTTGAGGATAAAAATTTTGTGAGTCTTGGAATCAATGCCACCTTTATAGCCTTAATTCCCAAAAAGAATGATGGCAGACACCCCAAAGATTTTCGGCCAATTAGCCTGGTGACAAGCATCTATAAGATTCTGGCAAAAGTGCTCTCTAGGAGGATCAAAGTAGTTTTCCCCTCTCTCGTTAGCCAAGCACAAGGAGCCTTTATACAGGATAGACAAATTAGAGATCAGATCCTTATTGCAAACGAGAGTGTGGAAGAGATAAGGAGATCGGGCAGGAAAGGATTTGTTTGCAAACTGGATACATGATAGACAAATTACAGATCAGATCCTTATTGCAAACGAGAGTGTGGAAGAGATAAGGAGATCGGGCAGGAAAGGATTTGTTTGCAAACTGGACTTGGAGAAAGCCTATGACTTAGTGGATTGGAATTTCCTGCTAGAGATGCCGAGAAGACGTGGATTTGGGGATAA